>JACCIB010001797.1:0-19927 GCA_018906965.1 Philotrypesis tridentata | reverse complement strand
TTGTGACCCTACAAAAAAAAACACGAAACAATCTTTCATTAATCATAATATTGAGGACAGAAATATATAGTTTCTTGGATTCGCGTTCTAACGGTAAAAGTTACAATTGCGTAATTCATCATCCTTGTGAGCCTAAATAACCTAAAATATTCAACTTAACGATTACCTGAAATGTTCAACTTGTTGCGTTTTCATTGCCACTCACTAGTTGTACTTGCTTAAAACCGACTTCAACTTAACCCTGTTCAAAAAAATAAAATATAAAACAAATACGTAAATACAATTGTTTTTTTTTCTCGCCGATTACTAAAAATAAACTGTTCTTTAAAGGAAGAAGAGTACTCAAAGTAAAGACAACAAAATCATGTAGCGTAGGATCCTCACGTATCGTAATAGAATTATCGTTTTAAATCTGTACACCATAATATAACGATTCAAGCTTCAACAAACACTTTAGCTACATTTTTCTATTGAGAAGTCGTTTAAGATATTGATTATTTCAACCAACAACCTCAGAGTTCACTCTATCAGATTAACAGTTTATCGTATAAAACAGTTCTACAAGTACAAAACTTATAAAGAAACCGTCTACCTACGTATATTTCGGTAAGCGAATTTTTTACAGTTTATAACAATAACTATACTACAATAATTATTATCATTAAATGTGAACGCCTGATTTGATTTTTACCTTATGTTAAAATGCGGATATTAACGTTCCATATTTTGTATTGAAAATTTACTAATTCATATTAAAGCTATCATAGAAGATATACAAACAGTATAACATAGCTATCGCTTATATAATGGACCAATAGTGTTAAAAATCAAAGACGAGACAGCAATAATTCACTTTAATTAAAGGTCTCATTTGCCAATAAGAAAAACAAAATCTGGCGGCTCTCGCTTTGCCATCTACTTACACCGTAAAAGGCAGTTTTTCTTTATTTATTCTCATGCAGTTCTAAACTTCACAATACGACTTAAAAATAACTCGAACATTAAATTAACAGGTTATTAATATGGCGTTGCTATAATTATCCATAAGTTACCAAATATGAGTAAAACAACCTATCTATTAAATACATAATCTGAAAAACCATATATACAAGTGCTATATCTCCAACTTATCTCGTTCACGAAACCGGGCGATTAATATTCTCCAAACCATAGAAAAGAATACCGTTTTTTGTTCTTTCTTTTCCTTTATTTCAATTTACAATCAACAAAATACTTCGTTTGTTTAATATTCTATTGTTTATCTCGTTACAGAAAATTTGATTCCTAATATTTCAAAATTATGAGCAACAGGGAAGCATATTAATCTATAACTAACGACAAACAACAACTCATCCCGGTAAACTCTAGCAAAATTACACAAATATAATGATAAACACTTATATATATTCACTGGTAACAGTGCCTTTTATTACGATATCATTTAAGAAATTTTAAGTTCCAATCATTGATCTACGTTAAATATCAATTAAATAGGATACTTCCGCAGTAAAACAAAAAAAGAACGAAAAATAACCTTCTCCAACATGATTCGGATATAAATTTCTCCTAACGACACAAAATTTTATATATTAAGTTTTGGGTCTTACTTCTCGACGGCATATGGCATAAAAATTATAATGAAATATCTAACACCAATTTAGCACAACACTAATTAAGAAGTTTTTATCTCAACTGCATTAATCGAAATATATTCGTGTCCTCATTTTTGTGAATTACCCGTAACATTGACTTCATCAAAGATTATTTCTGACTAACCTTCGAGATTAAACCCATAAAATTTTGTAATTAATCGATATGTAAATAATTTCAAGAAGCAACTAAATTTTCTTACAAGTTCCCTTTTCAGCTCCAACAGGTTCGGATCAAAATCTCAAACTTTGTGTATTTTTCCATAAACAAACTTACATTTTTGAGGTATAATACGAAAATATTTAGTATACGAGTCTTTGCGCGTGCATCCTTACGACCTTAAGGAAACATTCGTCATTTATCGAACTTGCTATTATCAAGAGCTTGATACCCCAATCAACACCAATAACTACGCTAAAGCTTATATCTTCGATTCAATTACCGAACCTAAAGTTGTATGCAGATATGTTTTTTTTCTAAGAATACCAAAATTTTCGCCACCATTTACCATTACCATTAATACAGGAAAGAAACAGCTTTTGGTTAACATACAAATTACTTGTTCATATGATTCTCAACCCCAGAAACTGCAATCATTTACGCGGTATCGGTTAACAATATACCCCTTTTTCACATCACTATTAAATGTTCGTACAAAAGAGATGAATTATACTTAGCAAATAGTTATTCACCATCTGCAATAGGCAAGTAATTGAAAAACATATTAGAAATCACAATAATAGTTTTGTTAATCACAAAAAAGGGTTCGACCTCCGAGATTTCTATATTTATCTACATCTCGATATTAAAAACCGATAAATTCAAGAAAGACATAAAAATATGTAGAGATAAAGTTTATAACAGTAAAATCATTCTATCAAAATTTTATCGCATAATTTATTACAAATCACAAATTGTATGCCTGTATGCAATATTAAGGTCAATAAATTATAAAGATTAATATCTATCAACAGTAGAAATAAAATATGTAGTCATTGATAAACATAAAGGGTTTTGATACGTATTCTTACTAAATTTAGTAAATAGGCTGCGTATGTATGTATTCAGTATAAGGAAAATTCTGTTTAACTTAAACTTCAACACCATCGTAATGTACCTAACGTGTTCACTATATTAACGTTAGAATTACTGAAAGGCTTTAAGAACAGCATGATTCATTTCTTCACCTTTATTTTCTAAACTTCTCTATTGGAAACCGCTAGTAAATTCTTTATCCGTATTCCCAAAACATCCAAATTTTTCGACGCCACCTCTAAGTGCAAGTATTTTATTAAAGCAATTACCTTTTGTTGTACAGCCTGCCAATACTTAAATCATATTTATACTCTACTATTTGAATCGAGCTATGATCTACACAACCTTTAACTGTTACCTAACTTGTAGAACCAAATTGAGTACGTCTAACAAATGTCAAAAACGCTTCACAAATATACTATCGACACTCTCCGAGTCCCACGGAAAACAATGCAGAATCAAGCATACATTCTCCTTGATCTTCCGAAAGAGCATGGAAAATAATTATTTTCAACAGAAATATACCAACGCTGACTCAAGAACAGATTAAAGTAAAAAGAAAAAAATGTTCAATTGTTTTCTTGTTTATTTTAATAAGTTACGCGAGTGAAAATTCCAAATCAATATTGGCGATAGGTTCGAAGGTAAAGTTTTCCGAAGTTGATTTACCGATATTCAAACGTTAAACTAAACACCTTTTTCTAAACCTGATTTTCTGCAACAGCGGTCAAAATATGTCATAAACGAAACATCCCATCAACCACCAATTACATGACAACTAAATTTTATTTCACGCATTATAAATCGTATATTTCTACAATTAGACTTTTGGCGCATAAAAAACAAGCAAAAATTTCCACAAAACTTAAAAATTATTTCAGATATTTCTCTCGGAAAATAAATTTTTGAGTATAATCTTGCCTACTAACGTAAAATCAAAATTTTCCAAAAACTTCGCAGAAATACTAAAAACATATGAGTCCCCTTGACCTTTTCAAATGTTTTATACGACACATAAGCAAAAAAAAAAATTATAGCGTCCACATACTTATATAATTAACGAACCAAGCTGTACATGCTCAGCCATAATTCAATTTATAGAGTCTTCCTAATAGCAAAATAGACACTTGGCACACTAGTTATTTATAGGTAAAAGAAAGGTATTAGTAACTAAACAAAATAATTCCCAAAAATAGGCGAAAAATTATAAAGGCAAATCAAAATGATCCATAAATAGTACAAAGTTAACAACGATTGCATAAGAATATAGCGTCATATTTTATCTTCTCTATCTGAGCAAAATTTTACGAACCCCGCCGACAGTCAGTCCATCGAGGACGATGCACACACCTTGACAGGGGAGGGGAACAGCCTGATTAACTGTACCAGCAAATCGGTTTTTTAAAAAAAAACTAGCGCGCCACATTCGACCTTCGGCCCTTCGGGCCTTCAGGTCTCAGTGGCTTGCCGCCTTGCATCGCTTCGCGATGCAAGGCATGCAAAACGCGAAACGAAACGCGCTTCGCGCGTTTCGCTTCGCGTTTTGCATATAAGGCACGACCGACGCTCGCGCTTCGCGCTCGCCCACTGTTCGCGCTTCGCGCTCACCAGATCCCCCTACGTTCGCGCTTCGCGCTCACCAGATCCCCCTACATTCGCGCTTCGCGCTCACCTGGTTTGAAATTTTAAAAAATGCTCGCATATTTTTTGTATGTATGGGATCAAGCTCAATTTTGTTCTGTCACGATATTAGCATAGGGAGAGATTGTAAAAAAAAATTTGGCTCGATTGGAGTTAATGTCGCAGAGATAATCGAGATCAACTGAAATTTTTATTTAAAAAAATTAGTTTTAGGGTTTTACAACATATTGAATTACTCTGAACGTATAATGATTATAGTCAAAAATTGTATTTTTAAAATATCTACAACTTTTATGTTGAACATTTTTATGTAAAACGTATACGTAAAAAGTTTTATGATGTTAAACGAATTATTTTAATGTGAAAATTCGATTTTAGCTTGTGAACTTGAATTCTAATCATTTTCGAGGGTTTATGTTAATAGGAAAAAGTTGTATCTTTTTGAGACGTACAACATTTCCATTTAACTTTTTTGTGTAAAATGTTTAGAATTTGAGTTATAACCAAAAAACCGTTTTTCGAAAATCCAAAAAATGCCCGCATATTTTTTGTATATACGGAATCAAGCCCAATTTTACACTGTCACGATATTAACATAAGGAGAGTTTATGAAAAAAAATTTGCCTCGATTGGAGTTAATTTCGCAGAGATAATCGAGGCCAACTGAAATTTCTTTTAAAAAAAATCTGTTTTCGAGTTTTACAATATATTGAATCGCTCTGAATGTATAATTATTATGGTCAAAAATTGTATTTTTAAAATGTATACAACTTTTATATTGAACGTTTTTATGTGCAACGTAAGCCTAAAAAGTTTTATGATGTTAAACGAATTATTTTAATGTGAAAATTCGATTTTAGCTTGTGAACTTGAATTCTAATCATTTTCGAGGGTTTATGTTAATAGGAAGAAGTTGTATTTTTTTGAGACGTACTATATTTCCATTTAACTTTTTTGTATAAAATGCTTAGAATTTGAGTTATAACCAAAAAACCGTTTTTCGAAAATTTAAAAAATGCCCGCATATTTTTTGTATGAATGGAAATAAGTCCAATTTTAGACTGTCACGATATTAACATAAGGAGAGTTTGTGAAAAAAAAATTGGATCGATTGGAACTTATCTGACTGAGATAAACTTATTACAACATAATTAATTAAAAATACATGTAAAAATAAGCATAAAGAGCTCTCATTTGAACAATTGGCCGGTAATCGCGAAAGTAAAAAAAACGTTTTTTTGTACATATAAGAGTTGTATTCTCCTAAATTTTCAGCCTGATTGGTCGAAAATTGGCTGAGATATCGCTGGTTACAATTTTTGCGATGATAAAACTATAAGGCATTCCCGCCTTGCGGTCGTGCCTAAAAAGAGAAAAAAAAAATAAATAAAATAAAAAAACAAATTAATTAAATAAATCAACGCAAGCCAGCCAAGTCCCTGGTACTAGCCTCCTAAACAGTTTTTTTCCACTTGCACAAATACATACCAAACAATAAATTGAAATGCTAATAACATAAAGACTAATCAATCTTCACATAATTACGAAAATGCTAAGCCACTGGTCATTGATAAATACCAGTTATTTGCTGAGTTACGAATTTGTCAAAAAAAAAAACTGCATAAAAAAAAGGGAATGAACCTCAATATCTCTTATCCTAAAAAGTTTCATAAGTTGTATGAACATACAGTTCAAGATATGTGGATAATGTACTATTTTCCTAAATTTTAAGTGCATCGAAGCATTCTTACTCTCGTAATCGCTGAAAAACCGAAAAACGTTTTTTTTTCTCAATTTTGTTATAGTGAATTTTAGTATCATATATCTGCAAACATTCAACAAAGAATATAATTTCTTCTACATAATTGAATGATTAATTTTCAAGTTAGAAGCGCTCTTACATAAAACATGTTTTCATTCATAACCTAGAAACTTTAGCAGCAACCGAAAAACATTTCGGGTTGAAATGTTGATATTTTAATTCTCTTGAAAGTGGTTTTTGTACCATTTAAAAATACGCAAAATTACTTTTAAAATACATAAGATAAAAACTAAAAAAAAAAAGACCATGTTGGTGTACATGCAAAAATTATTGAATTTACATTATTATATTCTGCTACTAAAAATCTTATCCATTATAGTTTCACTTGAAAGACCGAAAATATAAGTCGAGACCAGTTTTGTAGAACGAAACGCGCATTAAGTAAATAGTGTCAAGTAATAGCTTTCAATCGAAATACATAAAACACGTATACGATTACACATTAATCCACACCCCAACCTCTCTACCATCTAAACTATTCCTAACCTTTTGTCCTTACACAAAGAGAGTGTTATGCCGAAAAAGAATTTCTAACTGCTCCGAGATTTGATAAACTCGAAATTATTTGCAAAAGAAAACCTATATTTCATGGACCTTGACTATGCAAACACAACGCGATAAATATATTTCGAGAACAAAAATCTGCTTGATTATCATTCCTTCGATCTTTATAAATAGAAAATGATGAAACATGTACCATCATTACAACCTTCTAAAGAAAGTATAGAAATGATTAATATTGATTCACGTAACATCCGAATAGTAAAATCGTTTTGAACTATCCAAGCAAATTCTCAAAGATCTTTTTCAAGTCAAATTACAGTTAAAAATTAATGAAAATGTTATCTTACACCGAAAAATCGCAATCGTTAAACGAGACGCGAAAAAAGGCATATCAAAGGTAAAACAATTATACAAGAAAGAAACTGTATACAATATGATTTAAAACATCTTGTTTTCTTTCGACCTAAAATTAAAAAAATAAGAAAAAAATAAATAAATGATAATATAAGACGTTACAGTCTTTACCTTAAAATAAACCTTCAAGAAATCACCTTTGAGTTTTCAAATGACAAAGAAACTTGTGTATAGAAACTATTTCTATCATTCACATACTGCTTGACTTGAAGAGATAGACTAGTTTATTTCTTACTAAAAATCGTAATTCCAACGACTCGAAAAAGATTTTTGACCATACTGCGCCAACTAATGATACATGAGAATAATTATTTTTCTCAAAATACTAAAACTTTATTTTTATGTTGCAGATATAACCAAGGAATTATCAAATTATTAACTATAATTTTCTTACAGAATGCGGTCAATTCACCCTTTTTCAGTCACATACAACTTAAAAACAACGTGGCTGAACAGGGGTTAAATTTGCCTATTAGCACTATACTCGCCTCAGTCATTGAAGCTGCTCAACAAACAGTTTGCTCTTCATTATTTACTCGTCCTACGTTACGTATGAAGCGGATAAATAATGAAATTAATCTTCAAAGAACCTTTAACAAAATACTATATATATATATATATATATATATATATATATGCATATATATGTCAACTATACATCTTGTAAAACAATGACTTAAGGTTAAGATTTTATCAATACCAACGAAAACTCGTCCTTCAATTAAGCAAACCGTTGCTATATCGTCCCGAGCAGAAATTCATGACTGAGAGAGGTCAAATGTATATTGTTTAGGCTGATGAGCTAATCAACAACCGCCGGCGAACAGAAAAACCGTCTTGAAGAAAGCGATATCTCTAGTATCGCAATGTTACTCTTTGACAAAGAACGAACACGCACCATTGATGGACAATCTATCATACTCTGTAACAACGACTCGTGCCGACATTACAACCTCTTCTCAGCAACAACCAGCATCAGCAGCATCACACAAGACGACAACGGACTAACGTTCCATCACCCACCTTCGATTAAAATAACGATAGATTGGCACCACTGCCTCCACCGCCGAAAATAACAACAGTTTGTCAAACTCGTGATCGCAGGTTCTGTAGTAGATATAAATTCAATAATATGTAACTCGGATGGAAAATCAACGGATTAATAGACCCTAAGGAGGCAGCCACTAACTTTTTAATTAGAAATCACCTTGATTGTCCACCCGAGCCGATCTTATCGAGAGTAGCAAACGAAGTAGTACACTTTCTTCCAACAGAAGCATCTTTAAAAAAAAAACAAAGAGAAACAGAATAAAGGGTATAAAATACAATATGTAGTAAATCTAACCGTTAAAATGTAACATGGACATTGGTAACTCTGGCAATGGAAGGTAGTAAATAAAAAAGAAAAAAAAAATTTTAAATCCATATAATTAACACCTCGACAGCCAACATCTTGATGCAAACAGATAGCTATGAATCCTAACCAGTACCAATATCCCAAGCAGAGACATTGCTTCAGTACACCATTGAGAGAAGCGATATTTAAGGCGAATGATATTTTCTGCAAAAAACAAGTTTGATTAAAGGCAACAATCTATTCACAGGCAAACCAATTTAAGGACAGAATGTCCAAATAAGATCCTGTCGAAAATCCTTGAATCATCAACCTGTCTCTAACACACTAGCTTACTCTCTCAAAACAACTGGTAAAAACAAACTGAGGCTCAAAAACTCTGATTCCACCCTCTCCTGAATCCAATTACCAGCAAATCTGCAATCACATCATCGTGTTCAGGTCTCTACCAAATAACTAATTCAAATGAACCCCTTTGCCAAGGGAAACCATGTCTGTTGCTATGTACTACGTAGTCTGTGAATCGAACCATGTAACATGACCCAGAATAATACGAAATTACGAATGCAAGTATAGCCTTACATACATAACCAACGGTGATGGGTAGGATTAGTAAAAATTTATTCTTGTAAATCTGAGTCGAATCGCCTGCCATTGTCGAGGACGACAATTTTTTCGGCCTGGGAGGTGTAACGAAAGAAAATTTTTCGTTCCGACCTTGTCCTCTACTACCTGGCGACTCGACACAGATCATGAGCGTTAGGCGTGTTATTTGCCAAAGGCTTAAATCTGAACTTGAGTTTTTCCCAAGTTCTCGCATCGTCTCGCGATGGCATAGCAATGCGAGTGGGCGTAGATAACGGGGATAACTAGATTTCATGAGCCACGCATAGGCATAGTGTTCAAGGATTATGCGTTTATGACAGTCTTTTCTTGGAAGCCTCTTCCATGAAAAACCCGTGAAAAACGAGAGACGAACTCCGTATAAATAGGCCAAGTTTTCGGTGGCCTAATCAGTATTCCGCAGAATCGCTACAGTGGTAGCCCGAGTACTCACTGACTCTAACTTCGTACTGCGCCTCAGCATCGAAGAAGAGTACCGCGACCTCGCTATCCGGAAGCGACCGCGAACAACACATCACTCATAGCAGTACTTGAGTATATGCTAGTGATAGTTACATATTCAAAGGGTTCGTCATTGTCCAGGACCAAGCTACATGTGTAGGAGCCCGAGCCAACGCTGTATAAAATTGTAATTACGAAAAATAAATCGCTTTCAAAGTCAAAGTCCAGCATTTCGATTTATTCCAACCCAGCCACCAAAAGGTAAGCGAGTATACCTCTCTTTTCAAATAGTAAATTAAACACGCGCAGAGCATCTCAAAACTCTGAACCGATTCTCACCCGCCGCGATCGTCAGCCACGCGACCGTCAGTATAATCAATATACACTACGCGCCTCGATCTGTACAAACCGCTCGGTACAGATCGTCCAAAATCTCGCGTCGCCCGAACAAAGTGCTTCGCGAATAGAAATCATATTTTCAAACAATTATTCTCTGCGATTTCCTACTCAGGACGTCACAAACACTTTGATTCAATTCAATGAAATACTAGTTGCTATATATATTTCTGTCTAAAACGTGTCTTCTGAACTCTGTAGCTAAACTATTCTTACTCTGAACAGTGCTGAAGAGCGACTGACTCATTTCCTAAGATCATTGTCGCCGATCGCCTCCTTCGGCCGACAATTAGCGCTGACGGCAGAGATTGTAACCTCCGCCCGCGCGTCCCTTGCCCTCTATACTAAGTATACTCGAAGCATATCCCACTGAGGCTCACGTTGCACATTCCTTAGGCCAAGTGTCGACACCAAGGAAGTACACCGTCAGCCTGCGCGCAACACACTTTTCGTACAACATGCTATTTTCCGAATATTCGAGAACAATCGAAATTGCTCCAGAATATTCAGAACATAACATCCTCCCCTCCTTGAAGACGTTTATTGTTCTCAACAAACCATTGCCTATACTAACAGTAAAAATATATGCTACCATCGAATCATCAAATGAAACTCCGCAAATGTCCAAAATACACATTAGTAAAAATGATATGGACGTGAGAATACTAATGTAAATTTAAAGAAAAACTTGTTATTTAACCATATTACTTAAAAAAACAACATGGAAAATAACCAAAACCTATAATGATTCAAATAGGAAAAAACAATGATTCAATGATCAGATCTATCTTTTGCCTACCTACAATACCTATCCGAATATTAATATTATTAATTAATTGTACTGCCATTTATATTAGTAAACTTAATATTATGTTCGTCTTCTTCTTCTGCTTGCCAATCTGCCAATCTAACCGAAGGCACGTCAAATACTAGCTTGGGTCCAACAGAATAGGGTCAATAAATAAATTGGGTCCAACAATTATTTATATATAAAATGGTACAAAAGATATATTTATTTAAAAAAACTATGTGGTCCAAAAAAAACATATATTGAAACAGGAATAAAAAAACTATAATTAACTGATTGGTCCATTGTTTTATGTCATTGATTCAACTAAAAGCTAACAGTTGATTCCAATTCCCAATTGCTTTCCGTTTCCCATTCATCTGGCTTGAAAACAGTCTTTGATTCTTTAGGTTGCTCTGGCAAAGCCCTTGCCTCATCCTGCAAAGTCTGCTCATTTTGTTGGTCCACCTGTAATGCCGCAGCATCCGAAATTTCCCTGAGAATTTCATCTAGCGTTGGTTCATTTACTTCTTTTTGGTCCATTGTACTAATTTTATCCAACGCTTGACTTATCTCCGAATCTAAGTCAATCAGATTAGCAACTCTTGGGCCCCTCTTACAAGTCTTTTGATGACTTTCCACATCCATATTCTTAATATATTGCCCACACACCTTGTGTAACCTTAGAACCAACGGATTTTGGGCCAAACATACTACAAAATGATCCGCCTCATTGCGTACATCATACATAAAACCACACACCGTATGATATTTTCGCAACGGTGTGCGGCGTGGTACATGTCTCTGTGGCTCCCAACGTGGACTATACCCTGCATTGCAGTGGTCAATAGCAAATACCGCATTTTCCTTGTAGAAATACTGCACAAATGCTTGTCGTCTCCAAATCTGTGGATTCACGTTATTTGGCACCGACATAAATGAAATATGATCGAGTGGTCCAAACTTTCCAAAATCAGCAATTAACTGTTGCTCTGTCTGCTTCGGCCACATCATGATAGAAAATCGCAAATACTGGGTATCATCAAGAGGACCAGTCACCACCTTTGGTAAAGGTATGGGCTTCCTTGATGGCAATACTGATGACGTTGCCGAACTTGGTTCAGTTAATGGTGCACTTCCAGGCGTCCGCAATAATCCCTGACTCCGTGCCGTTGGAATTGGCTGGCGCCCTGCTTCCACATCCACTATTTGTCGAGCCTCTTCTCTCGCTCTATACTCCATCTGGGATACTGCCTGACTAATCACTTGGTCCATATTCTGCCTATTCATGATAGTGATTGCTGGTTTAGTCGCATTAATTCTTAATGCTTCCTCCACATGGGCCAACCTGTCAAAGCGCACTTTTACAATGGCTTTCGTCCTGCCATCAACCACCAAAGACCTAGTGGAATGTACTATAGTACATTCTCCTATACCCACAAAAATCTCTTCTATATTATTTTTCCTTCCCTCATAGAACACCTCCAAAGTCTCATCAAGCTGTCTTCTGATCTGATATATCTCTATATCTGTGGTCCAATCTATGACTCGATTTCGAGCTTGACTATTCAGATGTTGGTCCAATCTTGCCCTCATTTCTTCAGACGTCTCTTCACCCAATGGTACCACATACTGCCTCATCGTTCTAGCAAGCATGGCATGCGACGCTCGATTATAAGTAATGTGAGCCATTTCGTAGCCCTCAGCTATAACTTCATAATCAAACGTGCAACCTCCAAATGTACCAAAGATTCTCTCCAATCTTTCTCTGAGACCAGTATATACAACTTTTAAAATAAAAGTTGATAACAACTCAATAGAATGAAGATTCATTGTGTGGTTCATCTGAAATCAATAAAAATAATATATACCATCAAATTTTGTTATTAAAATCCATAATTCAATCCGCATGCAGTAACTTCTATCTTATTCTATCATAATCAAGAAGGGTCCAAATTATCGATAAAATATAAGGGTCAAAACTTATATTAAATCCTAGTCTATATCTATCTATTTATGGTCCTAAATCTTATTGGTCCTAAAATTTTCATAAAACATAAATTCCAAGTAAGAATTTCGCATGGGGTCCAAACCATACAAAATTCAATGGTCAAAAACAAAAACAAATGGGTCAATTAAAATATAGAAAGTTTATTATCCGAATCAACAACAACTCTCCTAGGAATACCGGATTCTTCATCATCATCCGACTCCAACAATTCATCCTCTTCCATCGTACAAATCATTAAATGGTCGTCGTCATCACTATTTTTACTCTGAAATCCAGAGGGTCCTAGCTCAGACGATGTCATTTCATTCCCCTCCAACACTTCCATTTCTTCACATAACACCTTATCTATCTTATCATTACTCCTAGATCGTTTCCGTAACGAAAGGACATCTCTGAGTTCCTCAACTACCTTGTCCTTTCCCAGAAATTTCACCTTCTCCATGTTCTTCTTATACTGCAACACCTTCCAACATGTATCTTCATGTAAAGCACATCAATCTCTTGTCCACACAAATCATGAAATTTCTTCGTTCCCACAGGAAACTTATTCTTCGGGTCCTTTTTCAATGCAGCAATAGTTGGTCTATATATTGGATTACATCTCTGCATTGCACTTTCAGCATCAACATCTGTAAAATACTGCACAAAACCAAAGCACAATCTTCCCTGCTTATTACGCACAGTTTCATAATAATTGATATTACCAAACTGCATAAAATGTTTAAAAAACATTTCATCCTTCTCTTCATCTGTTCCTTCCCACGGCAAGAAACAAAACAATCTATTACCCTTCTTCAGAGATCTTTCCTTCCTCACAGTGTGCACCTCTGATCTCACCTTCGGTTCCATAACAGACTCTACCACATTCGGTCTTGGTCTAAAATTCTTGTTCTTCTTGGTCAACACATTCTTTTCATAGTTCCTAGCTGCTTCATTGGTAATTTTAGACAATGAAAACTCATTACTAATGTTATCTTTATCATAAAATTCCAAATCATATGGTCCAATATTGTTATAAAATTGATCTTATTTCTTTCTCTGCACAATATTTGCAGTCGCTTCATTGTCATATCTCACAATGAGCTTATTAACATACTTCATATCTTTGATTCTCATCACACGCTTGAAATAAACTGCCTCAGGTAGTGGAATCTGCGGTATCATTTCCATCATCTGGGTCAATGACGCATATCCTTTGAAATAAAATATTACTGATCTACGATGTAACATTTCTAAATCTCTGCGATACGACATCTCTACGTTCCTGCAATTTACATATACAAAAATAAAATACAAAAAAACATAAAGAAACAAAAATACAAAGACAAGCACATGAGTCAAATTGGTCTATTTATAATAGATGAAAACATCATATCATAAAAATTCATTTGGGTCTATATGAAAAATTTTGGTCCAATATATAACATTAATGCTCAGCATTATGTTTAAAAACAACATCATCCTTATCAACGCTAACTTCATGTGAATCATTCACGGTACTATCAATTGGGTCAATAACAATTCTATCATTTCCTACACCAACTTTCTTTGTCTCACAACCTTTACCAAAATCAACCCTTCCCGACCGATTCCTCCATTTTTTCCTCACTACTCTATACTCATGGTCATAACATTTCTCATTGATCTTTTGTCTCAAACATGGAAATTTTACCCCACATTTCATCCCAACAATTAATCCAACTACTAACAAAATCATTATCAACTGCAAACTCAACCCTCCATAGAACATCTTACTCGAATCATAACTCTCTCTTTTATGCTTCCCTATATGGTCCATTTCAATCATAATATCATGTAATGATTTCACTTTATCTGAAGTAAGCACTGGTCCAATGATCTCCTTCATCTCATCATCATTCATTTCATACGAACGATGTTTATTAAATATTTCATATATTTCATTGAATTTCAAACTAATATCTGGTCTATACACATAAAAATTTTCATCATTTTTTATCTCTTCTCCAAATATTACAACACTGTCTGTTCTCCCTTTGTATCCAGAAGCTAGTCTTAAAAGTCCTTAAAATCCTCACTTTTTCAGACTCACACATTGAATACAACCAAGATTTATCACTACATAAATACTTCCATTGGGTCCCAAAATAAGTTTGATACTTGATATCACAATTATCAAACTCCTTTTTATGTGGATTCGATAACAAATTAACTTCACAATCCCTCGAAGCTGAAATATCTTGTAACGCTTCTAATGCTGGACATATATGTGCATAATGGGTCTTTATACATATCACATCTGGGTCTTTATCAAACTTAAAATACTTCTCCTGATCACTGCTCAAAGCTAAATATTCATGAGATGGTTGAATATATAACGATCCTTTAATATTCTGATTAATCACTTGTGGTATGTTAACACTATGCATTTTATATAATTGATAAGAAATTCTATCAACTAAAGGTACATATAAAACTATTATGGTCTTGCCATCCTGATGAATTGCATCTACCTTCGAAATTTTCACAATTTCCTCACTCCTGACATGCTCCACAGGAATTGGAAAATCTAAATCGCCACTAGATTTCTGTATATCTCCAACTATTTTATCTAAAACATTTGCTTTAATCAACTCCGAATGAACTCTCCCTTCCTTCAATCTCAAAACATCCAGAATTTTCTCATTACTCCGAATCAAATGGTCCATATGTGAATCCAATCTCCTCACATATGCTGTATTATACATTAAATACATTAACTGCTCACTCTCCTTATTTAACTTATCCATCATTCCTTTCAAAGATACTTGAAACGCTTGTAAAACAACTTGATGATTCTTTGTTACATTAAACAATTATTAAAATTGGGTCGAAACAATATGAGAATTTTCCTCCATCAAATGTACCATTTCCGTTTGATCTTGAAACACTTGGTCTATATTTTTGTTAACACTGTCAATATCATCAAAAGTTATTCATCCAAACAAATTCTTACTCACACTACCAATTATTCCTAATGGAATCAATCTCTTCATTCTAGTACTACTCGGGTCCTTAATTACCGGAAATTGAACTTGTCCAATAGTCTTAACAGTATCACGTATCTTCTCCTAAAGTTCATTCAAATTTTGTTCTTTCAATTCAATTATATCTGCATCCAATGCACTTCTGCACTTGGTTTGGTCTACAACTTGTGAACATTCCTCCATTAACTCCTTATAATGTTTCACAGGTCCATGAAATGATAAAAACTCATCCACTTTAATAAAGATTTTAATTTTCCAAAAAGCACGTTCTGTACGAACATTTCCCAATTTCTCAAAATAAATTCCAGGATTCGGAGTCAATATTTCATTTTGAAATATAGGTCACCATTTATGGTCTTCACACACAATAACATAAACATTCTAATTAAACAATTCATCCTGTAATCATAACATAATTAATAACCAGAAAGATCTATCCCTTCAAATTTTGAATCCTCCTCTGCAACCTTCAATTTATCAACATGCTTCGTAATACGTTTCTCATCAGGATACTCCAAAATAACATTCTTCCTCGCAGCAAACTCCACAATTTTCAAAGGTTGACTCCTATACGGTTCAAATTTATTAGTCCTCACTTCCTTAACAATACGAGCATACCCCCTATTTTACCCTTAAACTCTTTAACTTTCTTATCATATCTCTCTTCTGATTTTAATTTTTCTACAATCTGATTCTCTCCCGCTAAAATTTTCATTTCATTTAAACGCAACACTAAATCCCTAATATAAGTATGATAAGTTCTCAATTTTTCATCCGACGGAATTTTAATTGGTAAACGCGCCACACTCCCAAAAACTAATTCAAAAGGCGTAAAATTCGTAGCCGTATGACTACTCGTATTGTAAGTAAACGTAGCAAAAGGCGCTAACTTATCCCAATCATCATATTTTTGAGAATAAATCCTAATAAATTCAACCAACGGTGCATGACTCCTCTCCAAAGAACCATTCGTTTGCGGTCTATAACCTGATGTTTTTAAATGATCTATTTTAAAAATTTTCAACATTGACTCTACTATATCCGACAAAAAACTAGTACCCCTATCTGATAAAATTGCTCGCGGTGCCCCAAATCTACAAATCAAATGCCTCGCTAAAGCATCTGCAAAAGTGGTCGCATATAAATTTTTAATTGGAATTGCAATTAAATATTTGGTCAAATTACAATGCATAGTCAATAAATGTTGATTCCCACTCGGTGTTATTCTCAATTTTCCCACCGTATCAATTGACACCTTATCAAACGCTTCAATTGGTGTATCCGTTATTATCATCGGCTCCCTTATCTTGAACCTCTCAATCTTCTGCTCTTAACAGCCACTGCACTTCCTTATATAATTCTGTATATCATTCCTCATACCTGGCCAATAAAATCTCTCCCTTATCTTCTGATAAGTTTGATTAATCCCTTTATGCCCTCCTGTCAAACTATCATGCAAAACACTTATTATCCTCTTCCTATCCTTTTCAGCAGGTAACTCCACCTTTCCATAAGCAAACTGTTACAGTAATATTCGTATTATCAAAATGTCTCCTCAATAACTCACTCATCAATCCAGGCTCCAACATAATCTGTCAAATCACCTTTCCTAGAAATTCTAAAACTCCCAACATGTCTATGACACAAAACTCTCCTCAAATTATCCAAACAACTTATTCACATTCTCCCAAAGTTATCATACTAAACTGCTTCTCCTTCACTACTAAAGAATAAACATTATACTTTTTAAATAAATCTATTTGCACCGATATCATTCAACAATCTCGTCACTAACGTATCTGCCTCACAATCTCTAGTTATAAAATGCACAATATTATCCCTCTTATACGTTAAACAATTCCTCACACTCAACACATTACTACTTTTCACTGATTCTACTGACCTTTCCTCAATCGTATCATATTCTCTCTTTCCTCTATCAGACTCTCCACTATCATATTTATTCGAATCATTCATATCATTCACATCTGGCATCATTATCACAGGTAACGTACCCTCCGCTGGTCTCGAATACTCAATGTTATACGTATTTTCTCCATTCTCACTCACATCAGCAAGAACATCAACACCTCTACCAACATCCCCCAATTTACCTGGTGTACTCTTCGCTTGCGGTTTTATATCACCTATTTTCGTTGTTTCTGAAATTCTTCCTCTGGGCGGAAATATCATTATTTCACTCGTTGCCGATGTATCTCTATCTGACAAAGAATCTCTCACATTATCCAGTCTCTTCTGTACCTTTTCCTGTGTTCTATCTATCAATTCTCTAACTCTTTCTCCCAAAACTTCATCCATTTGAACAGTACCATAATGTGGATTCAACTCATGCAATCTAAACCTCATTTCATCATTCACTTCTTCATCATCTGAAAAATGTGTAATCGGTATATCGTAATCTTTATCTTCCTCCTCTACTTCAACCTCCCCATTTTGATGTTTAGCCATACTCTCTTCTAATCTCCTACTAGCTTCTTCCACCTCTTTCCTACTCAAACTCGTCCTAATAGAAACACTCCGTTCACCTTCACTCTCCGTAATGACTCTGTTCTCAGATTGACTAACTTCACTAACATCTATTCCAATGTTCCTCACAGTTCTATTTTGTTCACCTTCATCAGTGCCATTACCTTCTACATCTGAAACATCTGTCGTTTTCTCCATTCCAATTCCACTATACCTCGGATCTTTCAAAGGCGGTTTTTCCTTTTCACTACTATAAATCCCTGTTGACGATAACGCTGTTGTACTCAATCTCCCTCTCGACGAATTCACCTTCATTGAAACATCTGTGCCCTCACTATCCCTCAAATCACTAGACTTTGATAATGCTGACTTTGACGAAACCCTTTCACTCTGCGACCTTTTCACTGATCTTGTCGATTTCGGTAAAGCTCCCTGTTTAATATACTCTGCAACTTTAGATGTCACCTGTGCCTTATTTCTAGTTCTCTGAGCTATAACACTATGATCTAACTCTGGTGCCATTTTATTAGTTTTCGCTCCCACAGGTCTACCTCTCGATCTCTTCACTTCGTCAACTTCAGATTGTACTCTACTCCTATTAAAAATTTTGCTCTTCACCGATGATACAATACTCTTTGCCTTATCATTATCAGACTTATCTTTTTCTTCAATTAGCATCATCTTAATACCCGGTAAATTTTTATTGATCTGTTCGTCACTAATCTTATTCAATTTCCTGGCTTATATTTAAAAGTATATTCATATCCCGTAATCTAAACATCCATCTCATAAGCCTTTGTCCTGGATCTTTTCTCGTATGCATCCAATTCAACGGTTCATGATCACAAACCAACGTAAACTTTTTACACAACAAATATGGTCTAAACTGATGAACGCATATAACACTGCTAAACACTCCTTTTCAGTTGTTGAATAATTTTTCTCAGCTTTAGTTAATGTTCTCGATAAAAACTGAATAGGATGCTCAAATCCATCCTTCTCTTGGCTCAAAACTGCCCCAATCGCTATATCTGAAGCATCAGTTGTTAAAATAAACTCTTTCTCAAAATCTGGAAACTGCAAAATAGGCGGATTTATTAAACACTCCTTCAAAGTTTGAAAACTCTTCTCACAATCTTCTGTCCACTCAAATTTCACACTATCTTTCACCAAATTCCTCATTGGTCTTTCAATCACTGCAAAATCTTTGATATATTTCCTATATTAACCAAACATACCCAAAATTTCTCGCACACTTTTAGCACTTTTCGGTGTTGCCAACTTTGTAATTGCCTCCACTTTCTGCGGATTCGGTTCTATCCCTCTCGCACTAATGATATGACCTAAAAACGCAACTTCTGTCCTGAAAAACTGCACCTTATCAGGTTGTAATACCAACTTCGCTTCTCTCAACCTCTCCATCAATTTCCTAATTCTCGATTCATGCTCAGACAAATCTCTGCTGTAAACAATTATATCATCCAAATATACCAACATTTCTATATTCTGCAAACCTCTTAAAACCTTCTCCATCAACCTCTGAAACGTTGCAGTTGCGTTTTTTAAACCTTCTGGCATGCGTGTATACTCGTAATGTCCATTAATTGTTGAAAAAGCTGTTTTGTACAATCTTCTGGTGCATAGGAATCTGCTGAAAACCACTCGCCAAATCAAAAATCGAAAAATAAATTGCTCCTCCTAATTGATCCATAATATCAGCAATATTTGGTAACGGATAAGCATCTCTAATAGTCTT
>JACCIB010001796.1:0-19983 GCA_018906965.1 Philotrypesis tridentata | reverse complement strand
GGACTATTATGTTCCGGCTTCCCCTCGACTACGTTTTCGATATACATTATAAGTTATTATTGTTAAACATACATGCAAATACTCAAAAATTGAGCTTTCAATTATTACGAATTAAGTTTCATTTCTTCAAAAATTTAATAGAATAGTAGTAACACATAATGAATGAAAATCGGTTACGTAAGAATTTGCAACGATGTTTCGTTAACTGTGAATTACTTTGGTTAACCATGGCAAGTTTTTCCATAAAAAAATTGTGTTCTACATGCTAGAAATTGTTCCTGATTTTTTAAACATATGGGATCGATTTGTTGTATGAAAAATTATTCTTTTTTTGATGAAGAGGATGACACCTAATAAGTTTTTAACAGAATATTCAAATCTCATATTTAATTGTAAATAATCGTCCTGGATACATGTTATACATTTGATGTAATAACACATTCACTGAATCACTACCTAGAGTGGAGTGTACATCCGCTCGGTGCTTCCACAAGTGACAACAGAAAAAGGAAATAATAAACATTAATTAATTTTAAAATTCTGATTTTTCATGATGCGAAACAATCTTGTTATATTACATGATAAATTTGGACAAACACATGATATTACCACATATTATGAGCACCTTTATCATGTCATAAAATTATTTAAGAACATCATGCGATTCTATCACATGTACCTTTTCACAAGCTGTCCACCTTTTCATATGCTACAATTTGGTCGAGTGTTTTGCAAAAAATGTGAAGCAGAATTTTTTTCTGGAAAAGCATTTTTTTTTATGAAAATGATAACATGTAATTAAACTTATATTTTTGTATTATATGTATTATTTTGTATAATATGTTTTGTGTTTGCTTAAATAAAAATAATAATTAACGCATTTACGAATATTACTTAGTAGTGTACATTGTAGTCATATATATTATCATATATATACATATATATTGATATTCCTTCCCCCATTTAAACGCTCATTTATTTATTTCGAAAACTATTGCTTTTTATAAAGAAACTTGCCAATTTATTTATTGATATCACAACTTTCTTTTGTTAAAATTCAAATTGGAATTTATAAAATGGGTATATTATGGAGAACTGACACAAAGGAAATGGTAGTCTGTCCAATAGGCCCTTAGCGCAAAGACCTTACGCGTTCATATTTTTATAGAAGAGAGTTTTGAATTATTCAGCTTAATGTATAAGCATCATGTTTTTTCAGTGTTTGTTATTCACACATTTACGATGTGAAAGAAGACATGCATCATAACATAATTATTTTTTAAACTAATTATAAATACCTTCTTAATCACTGTTTTATAAACACTTTTGTTATCACTCTTTAGTAAGGGAAGTATTAATAACCGTATACAATAAAGCCACTATCATCTAGCCTAAATCTTTAATTTATATAATGAAATGACCGTACAGAATAAAACACTTAGGACTTTGCTTATATAAAGGTTATCGAGAGTTTTAAAGTGAATTTCAAATTTACATAATAAAATAGATGTATAAAATATAGTATATTACGTGCGTAGGGAGGTAAAGAATTGATGAGTCCATAGCACGTGTAAATTAACTCCCGAGCCGAAGGCGAGGGTGGTAAACACGTGCTATGGGCTCTTCATTTTACCTCCCGTGGTGCGTATACTATTTTTCACCATAACCTGGCCGAAATTGGCATATTTCGATTCCCGAGCCGGGAGGAAATGTGGCACTTTCGGCTAGGGCATGGTGAAAAAGCATTTACAATTTTGACCACATATGGTCTATCGAGAGTTCGAAAATTAACATTATAAGAGTTTCAAAATTTTTTTAATTTTTACATGAAGAAACAACCTTATACTTGGCAGCTATTTACCTTGAAAAGGTTTTTTGTCGAGGGGGGGGGGGGGGAGATGATGACTACACAGCTGGAGTTAGGTCAAAAATTCGGAAAGGCTAAGATCCACAACGCAGAAGAAGGGGAAATCGAATCATTGCAATCTTATTTCAGAATGATTCCTACGTAAAAATCAAGATGCAATGACTTACTTAAAATCTATCAGACATAACATCACTTTAT
The DNA here is from genome assembly GCA_018906965.1 of Philotrypesis tridentata. Taxonomy (NCBI): domain Eukaryota; kingdom Metazoa; phylum Arthropoda; class Insecta; order Hymenoptera; family Pteromalidae; genus Philotrypesis; species Philotrypesis tridentata. The sequence goes on along the minus strand of JACCIB010001796.1, from coordinate 17,918 downwards.
AAAATTCATCTTTTATAATACTTTTTATAGTTTTATAAAATTTAGTTTTATAAAATATACTGTTATAAATTCTATCTTTATAAAATAAATCTTTATAGAAAATTTTTTATTATAAATGTACTCCAATCCATATTTTATGTATACCATACCTGTATTTTCGAGGTTGTTTTTTCGACCGCTGTAGTCGAAATTACATTTAGATTTAGATGATTAAGGCCATTTTGACTTTGTTATTTTTTTCTGACTTAAAATGAGCTATATGAATTATTTAAAAATATTAACCTAGGGAACACAGAATTGCTGGACCTTATAGTATAATTTTTGTCTTATTTACAAAAAAGTAAATGTATCCACGTATTTCATGTCTGCAAAAATGATCTGTACTGATCAAATCTGATTATTTCTATATTGATGTACTCAGAACTAATGTATTTAAAATTAAGTTTACAAAACATGAAGATTGAATTATCTAATCATATTTACAATTTTTTTTCAGATATTAGATTTCAGATATATTTGAAGCCGTTGCCAGCTTACGGAATGGAACCGATAAATAGTTATAAAAAATATGTACCCACAAGAAAACTGAAACAAGTTAAAGTGGATAATTGGGGTACCTTTTTTCTCCAACGATTATTACAATTATATTTTAATGAAGAATTATTAGATTTCAATATTAAATTTCAATCAAATGATAATATATTAAAAGTAAGTATTTACTGATTCAAAATAGTGTATGAGCTGTTTATTTTTATATTAGTATACTTGGGTAGAGTATGAAATGGTCGTAACTCTTTTGGGCAAGGAAAGAAAAATATTTTAACTCCAAAAAAGAAAACAAAATAATTTTTATTATGGCGCTTTAAACTCCATAGCAATATTACCACAACTATGTTTCATTGAACACTAATTCCATTCTTAATGTATATTGGGTATAAAACCTTATACTGTATTAGCAGTTTAATGGTTGTCTAGTTTACTTATCCGGCGATGTAGCGTAGTTTTAGGCCTGCACCTAACTCATAGAAGTTAGATCCCAAATCCCGGCTAGTTTATCAGATCCGATGATGGCTCATTTTCACTTAAATCCAATAGGCCTTGTGCGACAACCTTCTACATAAACTAAGTTGTTACCGGCTGTTCAATTATAAACCGTAACATTAACATGTGCATTGGCGATGTATACGGGAGCCTAATTTCAACGCGAATATTGCGGGTAACTTGTTCAGCCTAGGTGCGCGATATAAATATATTTTCGGATTTCTTAGCAGAGAACTCTCACGTATTTTACTTCTCCGACGTTAGCTGACACGTTTGAACTGAGTGCGAGAATATGATATTGCCTTAATCAAGGGGCGTGGTAGCGCACGATGGCAAGTATAAGGTACTTCAGTACGTGCGCCGCCGTCGGGCGCTGGCCAGACCCTATTATACTTCTCATTCGCCTTTTTGCTTTGATAGCTTTGTTTCTCACATATGAGGACTCAAATAAAAGCTTGTGAGGAATCTATCAAAATCACATCAGGCTCATATTTTGTGAAATTGCTTCTATCAAAAGTTATTGTGAAGTGAAAGTTTGAAACCCTCGATTCTCCTCAATTCTCCTCAACAAAAACTGTTCTCCGTGGAGAATTGTTCTCCGCGGAGAACAATATATAGATATACATTTAGATGGTATGATGTGTATATGTTGCGCAGAAGACATTATAATTATATAGGCTGCGCAGATGCAGACGATGTTTGTGTTATAGTGTGTTTATAAAATAATCAACCTGATTAGTTAATCGTTTTCTATTAAATATTATAAAAAGCAGCATTAAATATTTAACCTAAATATATATTTTGAATAAAACAGTGTTAAAAATAATTAAGTCGATAATTTGATTTTGTATGAATTACGATTATTTTACAATTACATAAACACGATTAGCAGAATTCAATTAGATAAGTATTCAGTTTTATTTTGATATCTAATCAGTACAATATAATTCAACTTTTTCTTTGAGCCATGCTGAATTATCAATTTTCCATTTTATAAAATCTGTGTATGCTTTTAGATACAAATTCTGTAATTTTTGTGGCAACAAATTGTTCATAATCAGCTAAGCTTCTTGATCAAAATTTTATGTATATGGTTGTATTTTGGAGAATTGATAGATGGTTTTGTAGGTGGGTCTATTAATAGATGTGCGAACGGTTACGTGGGTGGATTTGTAGATGATTGGGGGGGTTGGGTTAAGGTCGGGTGAATAATTAGTGGATAAGTAATTGGTTGTTCGGTAAATCTTAGAAGGTTTGCGTGGATAGCTCCTTGGGTAAGTGAAGGGTTGCGTAAATGGCTCTGTTGAAAATGAATGAAAGTCGGTAAATTAAACGTTGAATTGCGTAAATAAAAGATAAGTGAGTGAACAATCATAATTTTCAAGATAAGTGAGTGAACAAAAAAATTTTCAAATATTTAGTTTTAAAATAAATTGAGAAATAAAAAATTGTTAAGAAATTAAAAAAAATATTTGTTAAATTACAGTAATAAAATAACATATTTTACAATAAAATTTGATGAATAGTATAGTTAGATTACGAGAACAGTTAGATTACGAGATTACAAGCGAAGCGTTGGCGGAGTGGATAATTGTCAGCTGTTGCAGTATTCAGGCAGAAAACTAAAACCTAAATGTAAATTGAGAAAAACCAATGTATCTCTTCGAGCTAGTTTATTGATAAAAATCCTTGCCAACGTTTCGGTCAAGTTGTTGACCCTTTTCGAGGCTAAAATACAATTTTTTCACAACAGTATTAAAAACTAACAAAAGTACAATCAATTTAACAATAAACAAAATTTACCTTATAAATTTTTTCAAAATTATTATCACATTGTCTAAAACATTTTTTAGAAATGTGGAAAGCCACTCAGACGGCACACTAAAATTACAAATTATTTAATATAAATTCACAATATTCTATAGTTTAATAATAAATAAAAAAGAAACATACTATCTATTAAACTAAACCGCTCGACTCGCAGTAGATACTAATTATTAACACAGTGCCGCGAGATGTAATTGCGGCACTGGAGAGAGCAAACAGACGACTGATCAAATTTCGTATGCTGTTATTGTGGTCAGTCGTTGACTCTCTCTCTACTGTGTTGATATTTTCGGTCGTTGCCCTCGGTGGAAATTGCAAACAAGGTGATGAGTTCGCTGAGGCGCGGCTGGCTTTTAATTTTGTAGCCTGTAGTCTGGTGATTGGACCGCCGGCGAAATTGGACTTACAGTCGGTACGAGGTACGCGTTGCTTCCTCTGTACACTTTCTCGAGCCGCTACCACCTCCACAGGATCCTCGTCTAAGGACGATACGGACGGCACGGAGAAGGCGTCCCTTCTCCAGCACACAGATGTCGAAGGTCCGTGGTCACCTCTAGATCGTCTCCGCACTGGGTGTAACGTAACTCGGGCACGATGGTGGCCTTGCAAAAGGTTTTCTCTAACGCGAAGCGCACACCGGCGTGGTCAAATCGAATCTGGCTTGAGCGGCGCGCGGGCCTTCTCCCATTCTTCCCCGCGCGTCTCTCGCCTCCGTCCAGCAACATAGCTTGCTGTTACCTTCGCATCGTGCGACCTAACGAGCGCGCGCTATTCAAATAGCGTGAACTAGCCTCTCGTTACAGTGTTAAATTTCTCTCCCAAAATCTGTATTTTAAACGGATGACCTCGGAAGTAATATGAGCTACTGTGAGCGAAGTTGTGGAAAATATAGCAGATTTTGTTATAAATAAAAGTAAAAATTATCATGAAACCACAGAATAAATTGTCAAGTATAACTTCTATTTGTAGTCTTTAAATAAATTATTATTTTAACACTTACAGATTTTTTTAAATTTTAGACTAGTCAAGAAGATAAAGTAGTTGAGATAAAGTTGGTCTGATTTTCCATTAAACCATTAAAATATTTAAAATTTCGCCTTGGGAAGGTTGTGAAATCATTGAATAAATTGTCAAATATAACTTTGATGTGAAGTCTTTCGAATTAATTCTTATTTTCATTCATATAATACTAACGCATTTTATTAAAATGTTAAATGCAGACACTATGTTAAGGGGTTATGACAGTGTTAAAACCTGAAAAAAAAAGAAAAATTATTAGTGCTGTAAAAAATTAATATATATAGGTACTCTAAAAACTAAATTTTTCCTTTCAAATATAAGTATTATACATCACTTTTATGCATTAAAAATATGCATTAAGTGAGTATAACATTTAACAACAATTAAAGGTATTTACTTACCAAAAATCATAATTTTCATCACTTTTGTTTGCTTGCCGCATGTTTCTGATGGAACCGTACCATCAATCCTGATGAATCAAAGTGCCAAATCTTCATTATGAGTCTGGTCTCAGACTAAGTGGAACAGATTCCTGAAAAACACAAAATTAATATAATTAATTCAACATATATTGACAATATTAGTAATTATAGTGAATGTTACATATGTAAACATACGTAACATTCACTTTGAACTTACCTTTGCCAATTCTGCTCCACTCAGTTTGTGACCATACTCATAAGCAAGGTTTTCCACTTTGGTTCATCAGGATTGATGGTACGGTTCCTTCAAAAAGCTGCGGCAAGTACACAAGAAGCATGAAAAAACTAAATTTGAGTAAAAGGCATTTAAAGTTTATAATGTAAATCATACAAATGAACTCAACTATACTTACAGAAACTATCCGGCATACCTTGATTTGCTTTTGGTTCTCAAATATACATACAATAAAGTATATTTGGTGGTACGCGCACATCATGCTGTGTGATAATAGTATTTAAAAGCTGAAAATAAAAAAAATATTATCGTTACTTATTCACAATCAAGTTATGCTTATGAATTACAGTTACATGCAATACTTACCATTATTAAATACACTTCAAGTTGTTGAAAAGCATACAAAATAATACTCCAGACAGTCAACATAAACTTCCATCTTCCTGGCTTGCACCCGTATACCTAAAAGCAAAAAATAAACCAACAAAGAAAAAGCTCATTATGGACACATTTATTACTAAACAGTTTGCAATACTTATCTGAATAATTTTTGTACTCTGCAGAAGCTCTTGAACTTTTACAACACCACTGAGGTTATAAGCACTGTTACAGCAGCTAGCAGACTAACTGCACTGATCTAGTGTCTTGTTGAAAAACAGCTGTTTGGCTGCTTTCTGCTGCTTTACAGAAAATTCTACTATACCGATCAAACAGAAATCTTCATTCTCGACCGGACGCTGTGAGGCACAACCTATTCGAGTGGCAAATTCAAATTTGTTGAATGCCTTTACTTTAACACATTGAGTTTAGTAACATAAAATCACACATAGAAAAATTAATTTTACGGATTTTATTTATTTTACGGAAATAAATTAATAACTCTTGAGAAAAAAACGGTTTGTAAAACGGTTTTTAAGTCATATTTTCAGTAAGATTTCTCATGAAATCTCTCTGTAAAAAGTGTGTTAGAACAATCCTTTCCACAAGTTTGGCCTAATTAAAATATTTAAAAATCACGATTTTTCAAAAATTTACTTGAAACAGATTTATCAGTTTTTTGTTGATATCTTCGAGGCAAATTTTTTTAGCAAAAAACGGCTTTCAGGACCATATTCTACAGACTATTAACTATGAAAAAAGTGAATAAAAAAAAAATGGATATTTTCAAAATTTTAACACTGTCATAACCCCTTAATAGACCTTTCTGTTAAGATTGATTTCCGCCTCGAGGATAAGTGAATCGCAAAAAGTTAAACAACATAATGATTGAGACCGTTTGAAATATTGGGAAATCTAATGATGTTACGTCTGATTTCTTACAAATTCACAATCTAATTCAAAAATCAGTTTTGAGAAGGAATTATAGGCTACTTGTAAATAAAATAACTTATAAATTCAATAAGTTTATAAAATTAAGGAAGGATCCTACTACTAGAGGCGATTCGCGCAATATCGTCTATAAGATTAACTGCTCCGACTGCGATTCCTCGTATGTTTGTATGTAGAGACGTACCAGCTGCTTAGATTACGAAAGTCAGAGCATAAACGCTACATAGAGAAAGAGAATGCGACCTCTTTTGCCATCCACGCGATGGAGACTGCACATACCTTCAATTTTGAAAACATAAAAATTATTGACAGAGAACCTTCTATTTTTCGGAGACGATTTTCTCCGAGGCTGTCGGGTCGGAGCGGTACATCCCAGGGGGAGGTCGGAGAGTCCGCGTTGCTAGGTGACGTCTCGGCCATGCGGCATTGCTAGCCAATGCGGCCATGACGTCACAGGCGGCAGTAGGAATTTTTCCTTCCAGGGAATATACACCACGCACACATGCAGAACACTCATCCCTGAGTGTTACTTATGTGTATGCGTGATCTACGCGCAGCCAGGATACTCCCGAGTACAAGTACGCACTTGATTTTTTTTATTTCGCCACAGTTTCTGCGCTTGAGCGAGCGGAGCTCAGTCCCCGCGATCGACGAGAGGAGAAATCATTATCTCCCTAACCACCAACTTGAGCACACTTCTTCAACTGGATCTCCGAGGTAATATGAACTGAGCAGCGATGGGCTAGCTGCCATACCACTGCTCCACTCCCACACTTTGTGAGCATCTTAGTGCCCTCATATTTTAATTTAATCCAACCGCACTCGGAACGTGTTTTAAAGCCATTGGTCGAGCCGGCTGTATCTCCCTGACTGCCGGTCAGGCCGGGTCAGGTAATCGCGAGCGTATAGTGGAAGTGCGCGGACGTATAAAGGCAAGTGAGCCATCGCGTTGTAAATCATTAAACATTTTGCCGTAGGAACGATGCCTCTATTATAAGGTCTCCGTATCGTACGTAAAGATGATCCACCCGGATCATGTAGCATCAACGTAAATCGTGTCTAATATACTTGTGTAAAGTAATTGTAGTACGGTCTAACATTGATACTTCTGATTCTATAACTGCATTCTTGCGCGTCGAACATTCGTCTCCGCGTGTATATCATTATCCGCTGTGCCACGTGTAACCGGGACGCAAGAGCGCAATCTTTTCTCTTCGCCACCACGTCGGCATTCTAGACGTATGAAAATTTAAACATTTAAGTTTTAAATTAATTTTGAGTTAGTTAAATCTGTTGATCAATTTTTTCGTTAAACCCTAACTAAACCTTGTCGCAGCTAGTGCGGTCAAGGAGCATAAGCAAACGAGGAGTGGAAGTGCCACTCCTAGCCTAGGCTCCTGAGGAAGGTCGGCTACGCCAAGATTGACCTCGGGTGTCTGCACGCAGCGCGTATTACACCGATTAGGTCGCGTCGGGTCGTAATTGTTGTTTCGCGGAATTCGCTTCATATGATTATTCAAAGGTAACAACGTTTGATTTGGAAGTTTTGTTTCACATCGCGCCAAGGCCGCATTGTATTATTATTGATCCACGCGTATGTAGATATTTCGCGTGTCTTTGTAGTCATTTATTTCATACTATTCTCGACACGGTCAATTAACTCTTTTTTAGTTACGTAGACGGCGCGCCGCACATATACGCGCGCAAGTTATTTCCAGGTGGAGACTGTTAATCTTGGGTACGTGCACGTGGTGACGTCAAGACAGCAGCTGCACATAAATCGATCCACAATAGTCTTTTACTTAATTGTTACCAATATAAATTACGTTCTGACAGATTGTATCAATAAACAAACACCGATGCAAACTGCATTTAAGTTGTATGTTTATTTATGCATGTAACCCCAACCAACACTACTGGAATGCTATATCTCGAGCTCCATCATTGCGTAATTACATAATTCGCGTGCAGTAAGTCAATGAGTGTTATACTTAAGGCGTTGTAGATATTGTAAGGTCTATATCGCGACATTGATCGAGTAAAATCACGTATGAATTACAGACCCCCTTCTCTCACTCTGTAAGTAGAGCCTCCACGTTAAGGAGCGTATTGATAAGAACCTTGCAGATTCTTGATTAGATGGTCGTTGTCCCCTGCAAGTGTCGTATCACCATCTGGCGACACTGCGGGTTAGCACTCTGCGATTATTGCTAATAAATAAGGCTGTATTTTTAGTTTTATTGACATGTGTAAATTTTAAATTTTATTGATAAATTTTTTTAATGTGTTATTTTTTTAGCGCTAGGTTGTGGCGGTGTAAGGATCGTATTTACGGGTTAGTAAATAAGGACGCGCAGGTTACTATTATATTTTTATATTTGAACCTAGCCTCAACTCATAAGTCTTATGTTCTGTAATTGTTATTGAACAGAGCTCTGCAATAGCGCGGATACGCTGTTCAAAAAGTGTGGAAACGCTGATCATGAAGCGCGGACATGCTGATCGGAAGTGCGGACACACTAAATACGAGTGCGGACACGCTGATCGAGAAGTGCGGACACACTGGAATAGCGCTGACACACTGTTCAAGAAGTGCAGATAAGCTGATCAAGAAGCGTGGACACGTTAATACAAGAGTGGGAACACGCTGATCAATAGTGCGGATACACTGAAATAGCGCGGGGCACGTAGATCTGGAAGTGCAGACACGCTGATACAAGAATGCGGACACGGTGATCAACAGTGCGGACACTCTGCAATAGCGCGGATACGCTGTTCAAGAAGTGTGGAAACGCTGATCAAGAAGCGCGGACACGCTGGAACAGCGCGGACACGTTGTTCAAGAAGTGTAGACACACTGGAACATCGCGGACACGTTGTTCAAGAAGTGCAGACACGCTGTTCATAGTGCGGACACACTGGAATAACGCGGACACGTAGATCAAGAAGTGCGGACACGCTGATCAAGAGGTGCGGACACGTTGTCTGCAAGTGCGGACACGTTAACTGTTGGGACAAATTCTATCCCGTCCACTTCCTTACCAGTTGATGGGGTATTAGGACAGCTTTTTCCTGGTCTTACTCTTACCTCATTTACTCATGTCTGGTACTCCTTGCTCTATACTTCTTATGCAGACTTACTGTATGACAATTGGTGTTTCTATAAATAAATTCACTCTAGGATGTTATACTGAATACTATTTATGTTCCATTTATTCAAAGTCACAATTTGCACAAACTTATTCTTACTAAGGTCTTTAGTTACAATAATGTTGTCTTGAACACGTAGTCTTAATTTTCTGAAGGAAACGTCTAAAGATTATTACTATAAAAGTTCTCTAGGTTTCCATAATAACGAAATCTATCTATCTTAGGCTACTCGACTTCTTATGGCAATACTTTGGTCCTAACTAAGCTGTTAGTTTTAATCACTTTCGCCAGATTTATTGGCGGTCCTTCCCTAGCTAACTACTTTGATCGGCTGGGCCTTCGTAGCCAAGACTTCAAAAGACTTAGGCCCATTGCTCAGGGATTGGGCTTTAAATATGTCTGGCAATGCGGGTGGGCGGTTTCTGGTCAGGCGTTTTTTCATCGGCAGCCGACTTGCAGGCCATTCAAACAGCGTGCCAGTCGATCTCCGTGAGGCAAAAGGAAATAACCGGATGCCGCAATGAGCCCAAAAACACTCTTGTGGCTCAGGAGAATGACGGCAGCACTGAGTCGGCAGCAAAATGCTGACTAGTCCCGCCTGGTGGCGTGAAGGGCGGAAAGGGTTTACTTAAGGCGGGGTTCCTGAACGTGAACTCTCTACGAGCTCACATTGAAAAGCTTCGCTTATTCCTTGCCGACAACCCCTCATACAGCATTTTCGGCATTGCCGAATCCTGGTTGGGCCCATCTGTCGACGACGGCCTTGTTCAGATAAATGGTTTCTCTTTACTTAGGCAGGACCGCAACGTACATGGGGGTGGTGTAACCTTGTATGTGCGGAATGATTTTAAAATTACTAGACTCTCATCGTCAGATACTCATGGTCCTGGTAAACCCGGCATACCTGAATATCTTTTTTGTTCCGTGCAGCTTGGTGATTCACCTCCTGTGCTTGTTGGTGTTGCCTATAGACCCCCCAAAATCTGAATACGGATTTGTTGTCGACATCTGATGATGCAAACATCATCCAACGTCTGACTGAGGAACTATCTCTTCAGATCATTCAGCATGGCCCAACCCACCATACTTCATCCTCTCACACATGGATAGACTTGATCTTGACAGACGCATGTGATACCGTGCTGGACTATCAGAATGAGTGGCTGCTTACCTTTGGAAAGCATAGTGTGCTTGATGTTACCATCGACATCGCCCTTCCTACTCCGCACAAGAATCTTTTTTCTACCTGAATTTTGGTGAGAATTGTCCATCCGTTCTCACTGAAATGCTTTCTAGATGTGATTTGCAGGCTGCTCGTTCTGTTGAGTCCGATTTGGAGGGTGCTTTAAAAAATTTAAATCATAATTTAAATCTTGTTATCGACAAACTGGCGCCTCTTAAGAAGGTTTGCCCGAATAGAAAATATGCTCCTTGGTTTGGTCCTGAGCTGAGGCAACTTATGAATAGACGTGATGCGACGCACAGACGTTACAAGCGTACTGGGCGAGCAGAGATCTTGAGTGAGTTTCTTCGGCTCACTCAGGAGGTTGACGTGCGCTTAACTCAAGAGCGTAATTCCTTCATGCAACAACATCTTTCAGACGCTCTTGACAATAATAAAAATATTTGGAAGGAAATGCGCAACCTCGGCCTCCTGCCTAAACGCAAGGAGGAGTTACATGGCTTCACCCTGGATGAGTTGAACTCTCACTTTGCTGGGATCTCGGTCTCTCCTTTCGAGGATATTGATATTGCAGAGGACTTTGCACTGCAACAAGCGAGGAAGGTTTTAAATTCAAGCCAGTAAACCTAAATGATGTAATCCTTGCAATATCTCACTTCACCTACCAATCGAGAGGTGTGGACGAGATTCCGCAGCGGGTGATTGTGAAGGCCCTTCCGGCTATAGGTGGTCATTTAGTTAACATCTTTAACTCCTCCTTGACTAGAGGGATTTTTCCGGGAATCTGGAAGCAGGCAAGAGTTGTGGCGCTGAGGAAGAGCTCTGCTCCATCTTCGGTCGCCGACTTCAGACCAATCGCCTTGTTGTGCTTCCTCTCCAAGGTTCTTGAGAAAATCGCCCATGACCAAATCACGGAGTATCTAGAAAGAAATAATATACTCGATCCCCTCCAGACCGGTTTTCGTCAGCACCATAGTACCCAGACAGCGCTGTTGAGGTTGACAGAGGACGCTCGCGCGGCCATTAATAGGCGTGAAGTCACACTGCTTCTGCTGTTTGACTTCAGTAAGGCCTTTGATACCATTTCACCAACAAAGTTACTGTCCAGGCTTGGTGGCATGGGATTTTCCAGGTCGGCCCTTACGTGGATTAAATCATATTTACAAGGTCGCTCCCAGATGGTTATCTCTCAAAGAGAAGGAAATTCAGGTTATTTACAAACCAATCTGGGAGTTCCACAGGGCTCTGTCCTGGGTCCCCTGCTATTTTGCCTGTACATAAATGGCCTGCGTGACGTACTGGACGGACATAACATTAAACACATCCTCTATGCAGATGACCTCCAGATCTATCTACACACCACCAAAGATAAGATCCAGGAGGGAATTACTCGACTATCTCATGTGGCACAACTCGTGGCTGCGTGGGCCGAGGATTCTGCCCTCAGACTCAATGCTAACAAGACCAAAGCAATAATGTTTGGTTCTAAAAAGAACATCAACAACATTAACCCTGCGGCATTGCCCGGCGTAGAGTTAGGGGGCGGAGTGCTCGTCCCTTCAGTGACGAGGTTGTGAGTCTCGGTGTGGTGCTTAACAGTAAGCTTACATGGCGACCGCAGATTGATCAAGTTACAAAGAAGGTCAATAAATCCCTTTATAGTCTGCGGTTCATAAGGGACACCACAAATGAGACGCTTCGCAGGAGATTGGTCGAGTCATTAGTCCAACTACATCTGGACTACTGCACTGTGGTGTGTTTAGACGCGACGGACGAACAAAGAATTCGACTACAGCGACTGAGTAATGCATGTGTGAGGTACATCTTCGGGGTAAGGTGGGATGAGCATATCTCCCCCTATCGAAAGCGTCTTGGGTGGCTCCGCACTGACACGCGGAGACAGTATTTTGCTGCTCTCCTATTATATAAAATCATAAAGATGCGTGAGCCCTGGTAGAGCTTTTTAAGAAGCGTAAGCCGAGACCTACCGATAGGGGTGAGCCACGAGAGCTAGAAACTCCCGGGGCCGGTGAGACCGTGATTAGATCTTTTCGGTTTCAGGGTGTCCGGCTCTGGAATATGATGCCCTCCTCCCTTCGTTAGCCTCCATTGAATTCTTATATTTCTGCAAATAACTGCCTGGCTGTGCAAAAATTGTGTAAAATTCTTGTCTGTCTGTGGCTGTCACTAGTGTATCGTTTCTAGACAAATGCTATTAAGCAGACAAGTTATTATATTTTTGACTTTAGTATGGTTGTGAAAATTGATGTAATTTATTGTGATAAGGCCTTGAACAAACTGTGTAACATACCAAGAATTGACTGTGATGCTAGTATTATTCTCTAAGTAAGTGAAAATTAGCACTTGTAATTTAGCAAATCTGTGATACTAGTATTAAACTATATTGTATTCTACTATATTATTTTATATCGGTTTAATATTTATGTCATAACTATGTGTGAAAATTTTTTGCCTCAAGCAAAAATAAAAGGCTTATTTATCTATCTATCTATCTATCTATCTATCTATCTGTGTCTCACCAGTTCAGCTCAACTTCAGCTCTTGTGCGTAAACACGACCGTTTTGTGCAAAGTAAGCACAAGTGTAAATTTTATATTACAATTTATTTTCTTTCACAATATATGCAATAGCCTTTTATCCTCTATTTGTTGCTTTTCATGTGCTTTATGTGTTTCCCCGCGACTACCTAAGTTTTAACCCACGTGTTAGCAAAGCAGTTTTCCGTGAAATTAGCGAAGATAATTTCCCCGTTACAGACATCAAAAGTATTTTTGTTGAAAAGCTGAGCTAATTTTATAACAAAATTTACAGTGTGTTTTTGTCGAAAAATGCTTCCCTGAGTAGCTATGAATTTTTAAAAATCAGCAAAAAATGCAAAAAACCTGTTTTTACCAACTTTGACCTCCTGTAGCTCAGATTAATCGATGCAAAAAATCTGAAAAAATTCTGGATGGTGTATTTCATCAAGTAGAAGTGATATAATATGGTTAGAAATAAATTTAAATTTTGGTCGGTCAATCTATCAGAGAATCACCCATTTATATATAATATAAAACAAAATACTTATCTGATTGTGTTCTAGTAAATCATTTTTCATAACTGTGGTGTAAAGAAAAAATTGTCAAAAAAAAATCAATTACTTCTATTCTATTCTAAAACTAATAATAATTCTTGAATAAAAATGGTTTTTTCACTTTACCAGCTTGTCTCAGGAATTCCTTTCCTATTTAACTCGATAGATGTGTAACCTACCAACAGAAATAGAAAATATCTGGAAAAAAAAAATAAAATCAGTTAAAACAAAGAATTATTTTCTATCGCTCGAGTGTTGTAATAGGTAATGAGAAACAACTATGCATTTCTTCGAGCAAACGTGATTTTATTTATAGCCGACGTTTCGAACTGATACAGCTCCTCATCAGGGCTAAAAAGCCAAAAAAATTTTTTTTTACAATAACAATTGATTACATTAAAATTACATATTTAAATTTTAACCCATGGTTACCTAAAAATTGCGTCAAACACACTTCATCACATCTAATATATGCGCAAAGCCGGAAAGCAGGAAAACCAGCTACATTATAAAAACTGAATTAAAATTAAAAACAAACAATCAATAACTATTAAAAACACCCTTACTTTTTTCGCTAAGACCGACCAACAATACACAGTGCCGGTGTCGCCAGATGGTAGAGCGACACCGGCGGAGGACAACGATCGACTGACTAATTTTCCGAGCACACACTTCCCTACGAATAGAAACTCGCATACATTCTTAAAAATTATACTAAATACTAAGAAACTTAATACTATGCGAGCCAAAACTCCGACGCAAAGACGGACTATACCCAGCTCACATACATTCGAAGAAGTAGCACAAATTGCACACCTGTAGTACAGCTGAGAGCCCGCGAAGCAAATTAAACGTTTTTTCCATAACTGTATTGGCTACCAATAGGGAGGAAATAGGGGGAGCGTCACCTAGCAACCCGGACTCTCATCGCTCCCGCTGGGATGTGCCGCTCAGCCCCGCCAGCCAATCACCATAGAACACATGTTGGCTGTGAAAGAGAGCGCGAAGCGGTGTGCCACCTCTTCTCACATGATGCAAACCGCACACTGCACGATCGTCACCCGGCCTCCGTACTCGCATCAATAACAGATAAAAATCAGTATAAATTATTTGCCACTACGAGGGCTCGACTTTAAACTTGAAATAACATTCTTATAGCTAGCTTTGAGGTGGCACGTGTCCTCCGCCCTATTAAGCGTGCCATCGAAATAATGAATATGCAGCATTTCCGAAAACCGTCTACGGAAAGTAGACGGTTCTTTATCAACAATCTTAATGTTATCAGAATTGAAAGAATGTCCAGTTTCCATCGCATGGACCGCAATCGGGGAGGCAATATCGCCTTTCACTATGTAACGTTTGTGCTCCGATTCCCTATTTTTTAGAGGACAATACGTCTCTCCTATATAAGTGGATTCGCAGTCGGCACAGTCAATTTTATATACAACATTTCTAGCATCACCAACAGCAGTAGGGTCTTTTCCTAACTTTATAAACTTATTAAACTTGTCATCAATCTTATTTACTAACAATCTATTATTCTTTTTTAATACCGTTTTTAATTTACAATTAAATCCTTCATAGTAAGGGAAGACCGCAATTCTATTTCTAACGTCAACATTTACGTTATTTACACTATTGTTCATATTATTGTTAATCTGCAGTCCCGAATTGTCCGAATCTGTGCCCTTCAAATTGCCATGTAAGAGGCCAAGATTACGCACAATACGTTTCTTGCAGAATTTTTCAATAAAACTACGTGGATAATCATTAGCTATGAGAATCTTTTTTGCGTGTTCGATATTTTGCGAATGAAACCTTGGATCTGATTGTAGCATAGCTCTATCAAGAAGATTGTAAATGATCGCTACCTTCTGACTTTGAGGGTGGTGAGAGTGGAAATTAATATATCTAGCCGAGACTGTACTTTTTTTAAACCAATTGGTGAAAATATCCCCATTCTGTTCATAAAATATAGAGATATCTAGAAAATGAATACTATTGTTAATCTCAATTTCAGAGGTAAACTGTAACGAAATATTATAATTATTAAATGTAGCTAAAACAAACTCTAACTTCTCCCTCTCAACAATCAAAAGGCAATCATCCACATATCTGCAAAATAACGGTACGCTCGCCTTCACGATGTTTAAACAATATGTTTCAAGCTCTTCCAACACTATGTTCGCGAAAACTGGACTCGAGCAAAACCCCATAGGGGCTCCGAGACCTGCTTATAAAATTTGCCATTAAAAACCAAATACATACAATCGAGAAGGGTTCTAATGCCCTCAACAAACTCATCCCTAGAAATACAGTTAATGCATGAAAGTCACTTTCATCTATTCTCGGTTGCAGAAATAATTAGCTCTTTTGGCGCGTAGCTCTAATTTTAATTCAGATTTTATAATGTAGCTGGTTTTCCTGCTTTCCGGCTTGGCGCATATATTAGATGTGATAAAGTGTATTTGATGCAATTTTTAGGTAACGTTTGGTTAAAATTTAAAAATGTAATTTTAATGTAATTAATTATAATTGTAAAAAATTTTTTGGCTTTTTAGCCCTGTTGAGGAGCTGTATCAGCTCGAAACGTCGGATCTAAATAAAATCACGTTTGCTCGAAGAGATGCATAGTTGTTTCTTATTAGAAAAGTATTTCTAGTGTTTTTTGAAGATTTCGAAGTTATCTAAAACTATTAGACCTTCTACTTTATGGAATATATGGTCAAATTTAAAAGCTGTTTTAAGAGTGAAAAATAGTATTGATCTAGATAAGTATAGTATGTTGAAGGCTTCTTTAAAAAATAAGTGCAAAGGATATGAACCGAAGAAATCTAACATTCTAACCTTATCTCAAATTCAGAGATATCTTGACCCAGCTGATGATAATATCTATTTAGCTATGAAGGTATTGTAAATTACATTGAATTCATATAGCTATTGATGACTTATTAAATTATGTATTTATGTACTTAAGTAAAATTGTGTATAATAATTTCAGGCTATACTTATTTTTGGTTTTTTTGGCACATTCAGATCTCAGGAAATATTAAATTTAAAGATAAGTGATATTGAAGACATCTATACAGCATTTACAATTGAAGTCAAAGAAACAGAAATGTTTATTTCTCGTAACTTCGTAATTTCCAATGAATATTATGATATAGTGAAGAAATATATGTTATTGAGGCCAAGTCAAATGGAAAATGACAGATTTTTTGTAGCTTATCACCACGGAAAATATACACGGCACTACATTGGTAAAAATAAAATTTGTGAAGTACCATCTATTATTGCTGCGTATTTACAAATATCAGAAACAAAAAAGTATACTGGTCACTGCTTTAGACACAGTTCGGTTACTGCCCCGTCGAACGCTGGAGCAGACTTAGTTTAAGTAAAAAACCATGGATGTTGGAAGTCTGATAGTGTAGATCAGAGTTATATAGATTTCTTCACAAATAATGGACGGCAGATATTTGACATGATTGCTAATACAAGTAATCTGAGAAACAATCATTTTTCAAATCGTCCGCCTATTAGCAATATTTTCACCACTTCAGACGTACCAGCAAAATCTTGTTTACCGTCAATAAATAGGACTGAAAAATCAACGAATAAGAGAAAAGAATCAGATACATCATCGGTCTCTGAAATTCAAAATATACCTTCTAGCTCTAACATTCAAGATAATCCTAATGTCTATAACGATCAAGCATACAAAAATGATGATAACCCTGAAAATGAATATCCGTTTGCGCAGAAGATTCCTTGTGAGTCTCCAACGAAGAAAATGAAAAACCAAGCCGCGAATGAAACACAGAATCAAGAGTTACCAAGTCCTTTAAAGCCGTTGTTTTGAAACTACCAAATAAATACTCTGATTATTAATTATTATTGTTCCTGTCAAAAATAAATTGATGCAAAGAATCGTATCTTATATAAGTTTAATTTAAATATTTTGACTAAATGTATAAATTTTTCAACAAAAATGAAAGTATGAATTTGATATCTAATAATAATTATTTTTAGACTGGCATTAAAAAATGTATGTAAGTATCAATTAAGTTACATATTTTGTAAACTAATAAATCTTACTTATTTAGTTATGTGTTTTCGACGCCCGCTGGCCAGCAGCCCTCGCTTCACTAGGGCCGCAAATTCCGCGGCATGACAACCATACGCTCTACTCGGCGCTTGACTATATTCATAATTTTTTATCAGACGCATTTTCCGCTTGATGTGGTGAAAAAGAGTAAATGCACCATGAAAGTAAAGCGGGCAAGCATTCATTGTGTGAATACCGCCCTCGCTTCACTCGAGCGGCAACATCGCACATGGAATATTTAAGGGCCGAATTTGACTTATTCGGGCCGCTAGGGTTCAGATAAATAATTTATTTTATTTGGGAGGATATCTTTGGTCGAGACCTTATATTGTAAATATAATCATTAATAAATAAGTTTGAATGAGTTTTAAGTATCATCGACTCTAGGCACGGCCCTTCAGTTCTTCCTTACCTTTGTTGTCAATCCTAAAGTACAGTTATATGGGCTTTTCCATTTTTGCGGACGCTCTTATCGAATCAATGGTTTGATGAATGGAAAAATGTGGACC
>JACCIB010001795.1:0-20015 GCA_018906965.1 Philotrypesis tridentata | reverse complement strand
TCGGGCGGCTTTCGGCTCTTCGTCTGCGTTTTCCGGTGTGACTACTACATAGTCTCCCGGAAACTCCCTCCCCGTGGGGAGAGCCTGACCCAGGCTCGGCCTGAAGCACCGGGGAGTAGGCGACGGAATCGAAAGGACTTCAATGTCCGAATCCGAGAGGCTTTGGACATCGACGTCTGTTTCTGCGTCTTGGAGCAGACGTTCTTCTTCCTCCAACGTTCGCATCGCGGCTCTTCGACATTGTATAAAAGATAACCTTCCGAGCAGGGGAACACGTACTTTAGTAACTATTTTCTACAAACGTAATTTGGACCTTTTAATGCAGTAACTTACTTATTGTGCCAAAAGTTTTCAATAAAGGTAACCAGTGCCGTAACAAATATTCAAATAATTTGAATAGATAACCAGTTAGCCAGGAACACCTAGGGAGCGAGAGGATCTTTAGTTGTATATGGTTTTAGATCACACACATGCACTTTTGCAATCGTCTTATTATCTACTGAGAGCGAGTTCGTATACTAGTGGTGAGGGTATTTTCGCAATGGTGAAGGGTCCTTTGTTAGCGGTTTCGCTAGCTTTGCGGTGAAGTTTTTTGTGCGCATCGGACAAAATTCGATTTTTCATAATGACGGTATCACCGATTTTATATGTCAGTCGCGGTGTGCTTTATTAAAATGTTTCGCTTGTCGCTCGTGTGCTTTTTCCGTATTTTCTACGACCCAATCTCTAATTGCTTGTAATCTATATAATCTCTCTGACCATTGTATTACGTTGCCGGTGTCGATCTGTTCGGCCGTTTGCATTTCTTTTCTTAAACTGTGAATAGGCAGTGGTTCTCGTCCGAAGTTTAAGAATGCGGGGGTGACTTGAGTGGACGTGTGTTTTGCTGTGTTAAATGCAAAGCGGAAGTCGTATACGTGAAGATCCCAATCCCTATGGTCCTGCTCAATGAAAGCGCATATCATGGATTTTAAAACTTCTATTTACTCTTTCAACTGGGTTTGCTTGTGGGTGATAGGGCGGTGTTGTTGAATGAGTAATATTTGCGTTTTTTAGATAATCTGTTAAGGTTTTATTAACGAATTCGGTGCCGTTGTCTGAAAGAAAAACTCTCGGTGTCCCCCAACGCGTAATTATTAGACTATGAATTGATGCTTTTATCGCGCTCCCTGTCGCGTCGCGGAGTGGTTGAATTTCGATCCACTTTGTAAATAAGTCTTGCATGACTAATAGGTAACGCATACCTTTTTTGCTTCGCGGGAATGGGCCCATTACATCAGCTGCGATTACGCACCATGGATATTCAATATTCTTTGGCCTAATAAGCCTGGGGGCGCGAATTGTTCCGATTTTGTTTTCTGACAAATATCGCAGTGTTTAATGTAGTTTCACTATGTCTTTGTACATTCCGGCCAGTGGTATTGTTCTGCGATACGCGCGTGTGTTTTTTCAATACCTAAATGACCGCTTTCAGTGTTGTCATGCGCGTCGAATAACACACGATCTCGATCTTTCGCTTTTACGACTAGTTTCCATTGCGTGTCGTCTTGTTTGACCGAATCTGTTAACGTGTTATCCGTTTTGTGATAGAGTATATTATTGGCCGTATGCCAATTGTGAAACTTTTTTGGGTTTTTGCGAATGTCTTTAATTCGTTGGTTATACCAATCGTCGTTAGCGTCTTGTAAAGAGTTAAGCTCTTCCGACGCGTTTTCGAACATGCGCGACAACGCATCCGGTACATGGTGCATTGCGCCTTTTCTATGAATAATATCGACATCAAAAGCTGTTAAGTACATCGACCAACGTGCTAATCTACCAACCGGTTTTTTCAGTGTTTTTAACCATTGTAAACTACTGTGATCGGTAATAATTTGAAAATGAGTGCCTTCTACGTAACCTCGAAATTTTTCGATAGCCCAGATAACCGCTAAACATTCCAATTCCGTCGTAGTGTAATTTTTCTCCGCGTCCGTTATTATGCGGCTTGCGTATGCGATTACTTTTTCATTATCGTCAATGTTTTGCGTCAATACGCTTCCGAGTCCTGTGGTGCTCGCATCTACTTGGATTGTGAATTGTTTTGTAAAATCCGGACGCGATAATATTGGGGCGTTCGTTAATTTTTGTTTAACTAGTTCGAACGCTGATTGTTGTGCGTGTTGCCATTTCCACTTATATTTCTCTTTTAATAAGCGCGATATGGGTTCCATCAATGACGCGAAATGTTCAATGAATCTACGGTACCAAGAAGTCATTCCGATGAACCTTCTAACTTGACGCAACGTTTTCGGCGCTGGATAGTCTCTAATCGGCGCGATTTTGTCTTCGTCAATTTGTAGACCATCGCGGTTAACGATGTACCCGAGATATCTTACTTCCGCGACACAGAATTTACTTTTATTTTCGTTGATATATAAATTTGCGTGTTTTAATTTTTCAAATACAATATTTAGATATTTAATATGGTCTTCAAATGTGGTCGTTACGATTATTAAGTCATCGATGTACGCGTAAACGTGTGGTTGAAGTTCCGGGCCTATTAAGGAGTCAACTAGGCGTTGGAAAATTCCCGGCGAGTTTGTCATGCCGTAAGGTAACCTTTTGAATTGGAACAGTCCTTTTCCGGGTACCGCAAATGCTGTGATTTCTTTACTATTCTTTTCGAGAGGAATTTGTAAAAACGCTTGACTGAGGTCGATTGTAGATATATATCGTGCAATGCGCAACTTATCTAGAATAGAGCTCATAAGCGGTAGCGGATACGCGTCCTTTTTAACTATTGCGTTAATTTTACGTAAATCTAGGCAGAATCTGCGTGATCCATTAGGTTTGCGCACCATGTGTACTGGGGAAGACCAGTCACTATTTGATTTTTCAATGATGTCATCGCGCAGCATTTTGTCGACTTCCTCGAAAAGGATTGTTTCAATCGCTTGCGAAATTGGATAAGGGCGTTGTTTAATCGGCGGGTGATTTCCGACATCGATTTTCGCTTCGATTAAGTTGGTCTTTCCGAGTTTACCTGTTATTTCGGGTAATTTGTCGTCAAGGAAACGCTTTAAGTTGTCTTCTTGCGATTGCGTTAGTTCGCTTAAGCCGTTACATGTGTCGCAATTGTTTTTGTTATTACGAATTTTTGTAACTGTGTTTTCGAATGTAAAACGCTCGTGGGGGTGTGAAGCGAGAATGTACGTGAGATTTTTGAAATCAATTATTAATCCAAAAGCTTGCAATGCATCTAAGCCTAGTATGCAGTCTTGCTCTAGGCAGTTTAAAACTCTTGTTTGTATATAATGTGTTTTATTTCTGATTGTTATTGGAAATTCAATTATCTCACGAATTTCTTCGATATGGCCTAAGGGTGTTTTTACTTGGCCTGTAATATTGGAGTTGATTGATAGGTTCGCTCGTTTAGCTAAATTTCGAATTTTTATATTAATAAACGTTTTACTAGCCCCGCTGTCTACTAGCGCGTTGTAAGTATTATTGAGTATCTTAATGTTTGTGTACAATAATTGCGATTTCTCTGTCGGTGTCGAGTAAAGTTTGTCATTTATACTATTTTCAGTTAAAAGTTCGTCTCTCATTGAATACAGATAATTGTTATTGTAGATATCCATTGGGATTGTCTCTTTAATATTATTAATATCTTGTAAATAATCGGCGAAAGTTGAATTTTCTAACGCGTGTAAGACATTTGTCGATGATACTGAGACTTCGCGGTTGTTTTTGGGTGAGGTAGCCGTTATCGTTGATTGTGTAAGTATCGCTGTTCTATCCGAATTGTTCTTATTTATCTGTATTTTACGCTTGTTGAGGCATCCAGGTAAGTCAAAGGTAGCTTGTATGTCGTTCTCGTTTTCTCCTACTAGATAGCGTTTGTACACGGAAGTTATGTCATCTGAATCTACGTTGTTATGTATGTTTCTTCTTTAATCGCGTAGATAGCCTCCGTTTCGCTTAATACAGTGTTTTGTATTTTAATTTTTGAGACCTCCGAATTTTTTGGAGTCGCGTCGGCCTCTTCCGGCGACTTCAGTTTTCGTTTTTTGAACATTCGGGGCAGTTAGTTTTTAGATATCCGACTAAACCGCATCCTTGACAAAAAATACCTGGTGGATTACACGTAGGGCAGTATGTCGTTCTCACACCGACTTTGCCGCATTTAAAACATACTATTCGCTTTGGGCTTTCGCAAAACCTTGAAAAATGTCCTGTTTGTCCGCAGTTATAACATTGTGAATTTTGTTGTTGTGTGCGCGTGTTACTGGATTGTTGTATATTGCCAGAGGGGCTTTGTGTATTCGCGATGCTCTGATTATTATTGTGTATATTGCGTCTATCTCGACGATAATTTAAGTTATTTAATTCTTCTTCATCAAAGATATCCTCCGGGTCACTGTGAAGTTTTTCGATATGTTGTTCATTTTCGTCAATAATTTGTAAATTCGCGAGATTTTGTCTTACTACCCGAGTGGGCTTAACTTCGCGATATGCTAAATCCGGTAAAAGAGAGTCTTCCGCGCTAGGCGGTGGCCTGTAAGTGCGGGCAATTATTAAGCTTTTTTCTTTACGTACAGCGATTATTTCTAATTCCCTGAAGGTTAATATATCTGACTTATCGATACGAATTTGTAGTTTCGGTAACATATTTCTTAGTGCTAAATCAATTTCGCGTTCTGCTCCCAAGGGGGGAACCATTCGATCAAACATAGCTTTTATAAATGTTAGATAATCAGCTACCGGTTCACGCTCGCCTTGCGTTCGGCGTCGAGCATTTTCCAAGAGCGCGAACTGGAAGTCAGCGTCTGAGAAGCGCGCGCGCCACGCTTCCTCGAACTGTTCGAAATTATACCATTCGTATGAGCTGCTCCTATACCATTGCAAAGCAACTCCTTGGAGAAAAAATGGCATAATTCCGAAGAGATCGTTGTCTGAAACGTGCATAATTGTTCGGGCTTCCCTCAATCGCGTCAGAAATTCTTCGCTATCTTCATCGCGTTTACCCGAGAATTTTAAATTCCATTTACGAATAAAATCAAAAGCATTTATTGGTGTCGGTATTGGTCGTCTGTCTATATGTGTTGCTTGTCGATCATTATTATTGCTGTGCCTATTCGGCCTATTTTCGTTTGCAAGATTTTCGAGCAGTACTTGGTCGGATTCGAATTGTACATGCTGTCTATTTCTTAAGTTTCCTCGATCACGTGGTCTGCTTCTTTCGGGATCGTTTATTTGATAATTATTATTTGCTATGAATTCATTAAATTGATTTTGATTAACCGGTTCGTTGTGTAGATATCCGTCATTATTTCTCGTAGTTTGTGTGCGATTTGCGGGGTTTGGTGTAGATGCGCTTATACGGGTGTTAGGCAGCCTGTCGTCGTTATTTTGCCGCTCATTATGTGTAGATAGCCCGTTTGAATTTTGCGACGTATAGTTATTCTGTGTTACAGTTAGAGGTAGCCTTGGTGAGTTGTCCGGGAAATGTGCATTTTCGCGTTCATTGTTTGAAGATAACCTTTCACGGGGCGTTGGAAAATTAAGAGATACCCGCGAGAGATAATCCGCGTTGGAAAGATAACCTGAGTCAGTTTGACTAAACGTTAAACGTCTATTTGATTCGACTGGTTGTAGAGATGAGCGTCGAGAATTTTGTGTTCTCGGTACTGTGCCTGTCGACGCTTGCGGTCGATCGGTTGTCAAACTGGGAATAGTATTAACTGGGCTGGACGTACGCAGTGTTGTTACGATTGCTTCGGTAGAGTGCAATCGTTGAATCGCGTTTCTTAATTCTTCGCACGTTGGAGGTTGATAAGGGGGCGGAGGGTCATTATTAGTATGCGCTATTGCTGGCGGAGGCGGAGGCGGTGGCGGCGGCTGTGACGCTGACGCCGACTCTATAATGCCTCTCTCTACGTATATCGCATCTGCTAGCCTGCGTTGTAAGTTCGCTGGATTGCCCTGCGCGTTTAAATTTCTGTTTACTAGCTCGGCACGAAGATCGTCTTCGTTCAGAGCCAGCACCCAGTCGTTTATTGACGCCTCGCTTACCATTCCAGCGAGTCGTATTTATTAGGAGCGTTAAAATAATATGCGCAGCGGGCGATTTTACTCGCCGTGAAGGACTTCAGTTCGCGTCGTAACAAAATTGTTTTGTTATGGAGGTCTAGGTGCGCAGATGTTTGTAAACGTTTTTCTTTTTTTTTTTTTTGGGTATGGGGCGCTCTCACCACTTAAAGTATACGATGTCGTGCGCAGCTCCACGGTTTATGAAAAGGTGACCGTTCTGTTTATTTGTCGGTCGTTTCTATATTGGAGACGAGTTCCGAGGGGTCCTATCGGTGTTTACTATCTCGGTATCGGTCCTAAGTTAAGTGCGCATATTACTTTTGATTTATTACTTTACGACTTTGTCGTCGCACGACTATAAGTTCGCCGGGCGCTTTGTTGACGTTCGACTCGAGCGCACGTGTTGGGACGCCGAGTGTATCGGGGCGCACTGTTGTCGACCGGCTCGGGCGCACGTGTCGAGTTGTGTTGACCGCGCGCGCTCGGCAACTGCCCGCTTGCAGTGTTTATGTCGAGGGATTAGTGTTACTGCTATAGCTTCGGTTTCGACGAATTTTTCCGAGAGCTATTTGTAAGTATATGGCTTTGTTCTAGCGCCGAATGTTGTCGCCTGCCTCGACTCTTATTCTCAGGAATTTTCGAGTCGGGACTTCGCGTGTACGCGTTCGGAGAATGTATTTTTCATGCGTATATAAATACTAAAGGTATTTATTACGACTCGACGCGTATTTTTCTAAGTTACGTACTAAATGTAATGTGTTGTTGCAGATATCCGTTCGCCTAAAAATTCTAACTATCGTTAATAACCTATTATACTTAAACTTTTGTATAATTATTATAGGCATAGTACAGATAATCGCGCATTATTGTTGATCACGAGGGTCCTATATGTTTATTGAGATAATTATAGATATCCAAATTTTGAGATATTAGATAGCCGGTATTATTTACTACGCTACTAACTTGTATCCTAATTCTACCTATTGTAGCACAATTCTACTTCTAATTAGTTCATTCATTTCCGCGATAACTCATTCATACGCTTGAGACGACGATAGTTAACGAACGCGTTGTAACTCACTGCAAGATCTCACGTAGTTGGGCGCCAGTTGTAACGCTAGATTTTTCTCTATTTTATTTTGCGTTTGTTTACCGGCCTCGCTCCGTGAATCTCCCGTAGATTCCCGGTAGGCGCCAGACGCTCCGCGCGAGCGTCAGAGTCTCGCGACTCTTTTACTCAAGATCCGAGGACGCGAGGCGGGTTTGCCGACTAACTCAGCCCCTATACGTTAGGAATATGGAGAGAGGGTGGTTCGGGCAGTGATAAACTCGCGGATTTGGCCAAACGTATACTTTATTACAATAACACAATTAAAACACTATCAGACTTCTTCGCGTTGCATACAATTCTACTCGAGACAGACAGATAACCCTTAACAGCTAAACAAGTCGCATAAGGTAGCCAAAGACATCCGGATCATCAAGATAACCATTTTCTCGCGCTGATTTCCTATAGCAATACCGCACGCGTATTCGAGACAGCCAAACCGCAAGATAACCTTACTCTCGCGCGTCTCAAGGTAATACACGCACTCGCAAGGTCCCACAGACCAACATTCACACGTAAAACTAAGGATCGCGCTCGTCACACGTAGCCGAGACGCGGTCCGCCTAATCTACGTCGGAGTCTCTGGCACGACAGCGTCCGACGGCTTACGACGTCCAGAGCCCTCCTTTCCACGACACGATTATCCCTACACGCGAGATACCCTTCGACACTTTCTACAGGTATCCCGATTTAACACTCGCGAAACTAATCACCTAATTAAGAGAGCCGAAGGTAACCGCTAGACAACCGTACGCACGCGAGGAATTCTCTAGCAAAAGGGGATCGCGCGCGAGAATACACGTGGAGCTGTACACTTCGCGAGGTAGACCACGAGATAGCTGACAAAACAAGCCACTGACCTTATCCTCGATGAAGGCAGGCAACCAGGAAACCCCAAGTCCTCCAAAGATAGCCAAAGATAACACACTGGTTAAAATATACTCGAAGTCCCTCGGAAAGCGCAGTTGAAGTTGAGTCCAGTCCGGAGCAGCTAGGGCAGGAGAGTGCCGGCTCGCTCGTTCGGCGCTCGCCTCGACGCTCTCCCGCTCCCGTGCCGCCGAGCCACGCGCCTTCTCATTGGCTGCGCGCCGCGGGCCGACGGCCCCGCGATCGCGCGCCGCGACTCGCTAAGACTGCTCGCTTCGACGCACGCCGCGCATGCGTACACGTAACTTCGCAGGCTCCTTCGTTGAGCCAGATAGCCGCGAGATTTGAATGCTCGAAAGACAACAGACAGCCAGCCTAGAGTATACGACATTACCATATCGCCGCTAATTAATTATTAAAACTATATTAACGCCGCTATAGAACGCCGCGGGACCCTCAACTAACTCCCAGAATAATTCTTGTCAGGCCTTTAACTTGAATTATTCCTGTTAGATGAGAACGCGTTCTCGCTGTAGTTTTTGTCCCAAAACGCCAGCACGAGTGAGCTGTCATCGCGCGGGTCTAGTGCACCTGACCTCACGTAGACAGACCTCGCCCAGCCTAGCACCTGCGAACTCTCGCCTTACGGTCGGACTAGGCCGTCACAGGCATCCTATTCTCGACTGGACTGCTTGTTGTTCCGCCGGCTTTGATCAGCTTCTCTCCTCGGATCCTTACTCCACCTCGTCATCTCCGGGGCTCGAAGCTCATCGCCGTATTCTTCGCCGCTCGTTGCTACTTCTCCGTCTCTCGCGTAAATCAAAGAAAACGCCAATTAACACATGCTCTCATCATCATTCACTCTACCTTGAGACGCTCTGCCCCGCCGCTCCGAACCTCTTGTAACATGGCAAATTTGCCACGTTACAACATATAATACAAAAATAGAAGTTTATTCATGTTATCATTTTCATAAAAAATGATGTTCTTAAATAATTTTATGACATGATAAAGGTGCTAATAATAGGTGGTAATATCATGTGTTTGTCCGAATTTATAATGTAATATAACAAGATTGTTTCGCTTCATGAAAAATCAGAATTATAAAATTAATTAATTTTTATTATTTCCTTTTTCTGTTGTCACTTGTGGAAGCACCAAGCGGATGTACACTATACTCTAGTTAGTAATACAGTAAATGTGTTGTTATTCTTAGTCCATCAAAATGTATAATATGTTATCAGGACAATTATTTATAATTAAATATGAAATTTAAATATTCTGTTATTAACTTATTAGGTATCATCCTCTTCATTAAAACAAAGAATAATTTTCCATATAACAAATCTATCTCATATGTTTAAAAAATCAGGAACAATTTCTATCATGTAGAACACAATCTTTTTATGGAAAAACTTGCTGTCCCGTCCTATCATGGATAATCGATAAATTACCAAATGTCAGTGTAATCAGTAATATTGTAATTATTTAATGCAGTCAACTAATCTTCTTATTATCCTATAATCGGTGCTATTCAAAATATTTCTGTTAAATTGTCAGAATTGCCTCAAATGGTAGTTGAAATTTTATTTCTTAATTAAGTGTACATTTAAAACTAAATTTATAAACTGAAAAAATAGTTTTCAACTTCATTTATTTCCCAACCTTAGAAATAGAAATTAATTTCATAACATGTTTTCCTGTAATCTTTTGTTAATAATAGCTAATTATTGTCAAACGTATGTACAAATACTCAAAAATTGTGTATTTGTATATATTTCAATTATTACGAAATTAAGTTCTCAAAAAATTTAATAAGAATGTTAGTGAACAGATAATGAATAAAATATCGGTTACTTAACAATTTGCAA
Source organism: Philotrypesis tridentata (assembly GCA_018906965.1). NCBI lineage: Eukaryota > Metazoa > Arthropoda > Insecta > Hymenoptera > Pteromalidae > Philotrypesis > Philotrypesis tridentata. The sequence goes on along the minus strand of JACCIB010001795.1, from coordinate 10,094 downwards.
CGATGTTTCGTTACCTCTGAATTACTTTGGTTAACCATGCGTAACTTGAAGATGATATCCATCGTTATGTATGATAGGACGGGACGGCAAGTTTTTCCATAAAAAAACTGTGTTCTACATGATAGAAATTGTTCCTGATTTTTTAAAGATGTGAGATAGATTTGTTGTATGGAAAATTATTCATTTTTTTAATGAAGAGGATGATACCTAATAAGTTAATAACAGAATATTTAAATCTCATATTTAATTATAAATAATTGTCCTGAAAACATATTATACATTTTGATGGAATAAGAATAACAACACATTTACTGTATCACTAACTAGAGTATAGTGTACAGCCGCTTGGTGCTTCCACAAGTGACAACAGACAAAGGATATAATAAAAATTAATTAATTTTATAATTCTGATTTTTCATGAAGCGAAACAATCTTGATATATTACTTTATAGATTCGGACAAACACATGATATTACCACCTATTATTAGCACCTTTATCATGTCATAAAATTATTTAAGAACATCATTTTTTATGAAAATGATAACATGAATAAACTTCTATTTTTGTATTATACGTATTATTTTATATAACATGTTTTGTGTTTGCTTAAATAAAAATAATAATTAACGCATTTACGAATATTACCTAGTAGTGTACTTTGCAGTCATATATATACATATATACATGTACATTGATATTCCTTCCCCCATTTAAACGCTCATTTATTTTTTTCAAAACTATTGCTTTTTATAAAGAAACTTGCCAATTTATTTATTGATATCACAACTTTCTTTTGTTAAGATTCAAATTGAAATTTATAAAATGGGTATATTATAGGGAATTGACCCAAAGGAAATGTTAGTCTGTCCAATAGACCCTTAGCGCAAAGATCTTTACGCATATAACATAATTATTTTTTAATCTAATTATAAATACCTTCTTAATCACTGTTTTATAAATACTATTATTATCACTCTTTAGTAAGGGAAGTACTAATAACCGTATACAATAAAGGCTCAATCATCTAATCTAAATCTTTAATTTATATAATGAAATGACCGTCAGAATAAGATACTTAGGATTTTGGCTATATAAAGGTTATCGAGAGTTGAAAATGAAATTTCAATTTACATAATGAAATAGATATATAGAAAAAACACTTGCAGTTTTGACCACATATGGGTTATTGAGAGTTCGAAAATTAACTTTATGTTATTAAGAGTTTGAAATTTTATAAATTTCTCTCTGTTGACGTTTCGTCCCAGCTGTGAGAGTGGACTCCTCAGTAAGTTGCCTTTTTCTCTATGCTAGAGTTCTCTCTTGCAAAAGAAAAACGCAGGCCGATACCACATAAATGCCGCTTCTCTTCGAAGTGGTGGGCATCTAAGGAAGCTGTCAGAGCCTTACTCAGGAGTCCACTCTGACAGCTGGGACGAAACGCCAACAGAGAGAAATTTATATTTCTCTCTTTAATTTTTTTGTGGCCTGCCTGCATACAGATCTCCATTGTGAGAATATGCAGTGCAGAGCCTGTATTCAAAACTCAATTTTTACTGGAGTAGAGCGATAGAGTCATTTTATTCTAAATGCTCTTAATGCATTAAGATAACCGTACGCCAAGGTTCCAACAGGTCAAGTTTAAAATATATATGGGTCGTCTGGCTTGCGCCCGACGGCGGCGTACGGACTGTCGTACCTTATACTTGCCATCGTGGCGCTACTACACCCCTTGATGATTTACAACAGAAACTTTAAATGCCTTTTACTCAGATTTTGATTTGTCATGATTTCTGTGTACTTGCCTGAGCTTTCTGAAGGAACCGTACCATCAATCCTGATGAATCAAATTGGAAAATCATCCGTATGAGTCTGGTCACAAACTAAATATTCTTAATACTTCACTAGCTTGTCACATCACAAGAAAATTCTTTTCTTATATAACCTGATACAATTTGTTCCTGTTTTTTTATCAGAATTTAAATCTCATATGTAATTGTATATAATCGTCCTCGACATAGATTTTTAATGAAATAAGGATAGCAACACATTTACTGAATTACTAACTAGAGTAGATTGTACAACGGTTCGTTGCTTCCATAAATAAAAGAAAAAGTTTTCATGATACGAAACAATCTTGTTAAATTAGTTTCCAATACTTATCTGAATAATTGATGTACTCTGTAGAAGCTGTTGTACTGAAAAATACCATTGAGCTAGCAGCACCAGCTAGCAGACAAACTGCACTAATCTGGTATCTTGAAGATTGGATGAAGCTATTTGCCTGCTTAAAAAATAAAAAAAAACACACAAAAAAATAAAAACACACAACAAAAAACACATAAAATTCATATAAAATTCGCATAAAATTCTACGATACCGATCATATAGTAATCTACATTCCCGACCCGAAACTGCGAATCATAAGGTGCAACATATTCTGTAGCAAATTCAAATTTGTTCGATGCCTTTACTTTAACACATTGAGTTTAATATAACATAAAATTACACAGCAAAATTAATATTTTACAAAAATAGATAAATAATTTTTGAAAAAAAACGGTTTAGTAAAATTGTTTCGGGATTTTGGGTTAATAAGAAAGTCTTTATTGTCGTACATTTGGTTTATTTGCCGGACACACGTGCTTACAGCTCGATGGTCTAACATACAGTGAATAGTAGGCGGCAGTGGCGCGCCACACCGACTTAAGCGGAGGGGAGGGGGAAGACACGGGAGCCATACAGAACGCCAATATTCTGACATTTCCTCCCGTTCATAGTACTCTCGTGTTCAACTCATCTATCTCATCTATATTTACATTTTCGTTACATTTTCATCGCGTCTATATTATACAGTTTTACATACAATCTAAGTTTCGCACCTATTTCACATTTCGCACGTATTTCACATTTCGTATCTACATTATATTTTGCATCGATCCTACGATTATATGGCAGTTCTGATCCTTAAAGTTTGGCTTAAGGTAATTAACTTCAGTGGTGACGACTCAACAACTTGCGTTTTGGACATTTGGTCTCGTCTTTGGTTATTCATTCCCGCTCTCTCTTCTTCACATCATCGGCTGGTGGAATGTGTTAATTATTAGTTCCTGATAACAAACATAATTATTACTATATATTATTACAACATTATATGTGTATATTTCGCAACTCTCACATCATAATTCTATCGCATCTACACTAATCTGACTCATCTCGTTTGTTTAATATTAGATTCGTTAGTACTCTGTGCTGTAGGAGGGGCAAGGGTTTTGTAAAAATATCTGCTATTTGCTCCTTGGTTGATACCCATTTCACTTCAATCATCTTTCTTTTCACACATTCTTTTACATAGTGTTCCCTCATCTCTGTCATGTGTCTGAGTTTGTTTCCATCACAAGACTTAGCATTTATTTCCGCAGCTCTATTGTCACATCTGAGTTGCATTGGTTCGAAAGAATTGTTCAGTGTTAATTTTGTCGAATTATTCACTGATACTAATACCTGATAAGCTTCAGTCATCGCCACATACTCTGCTTGACTGGTAGAAAGCACCAGATAAGTTTGTGTATGTGTCTTCCATCCTAAGGAATTCCCATACATTCTCGCAATGTAACCTGACGTAGTCAGTGATCCTTTCCAATCTGCAAAGCTCGCATCTGAATATCCTTCTAACTCATCTCCGGCATCAGTATAAGTCAGACACCAATTCATTGTACCTTTAAGGGGTTATGACAGTGTTAAAATTTTGAAAATACCCATTTTTTTTATTCACTTTTTTCATAGTTAATAGTCTGTAGAATATGGTCCTGAAAGCTGTTTTTGGCTAAAAAAATTTTCCTCGAAGATATCAACAAAAAACTAACAAATCTGTTTCAAGTAAATTTTTGAAAAATCGTGATTTTTAAATATTTTAATTAGGCCAAACTTGTGGAAAGGATTGTTCTAACCCACTTTTTACAGAGTAATTTCATGAGAAATCTTACTGAAAATATTACTTAAAAACCGTTTTACAAACCCTTTTTTCTCAAGTGTTATTCATTTATTTCCGTAAAATAAATAAAATCTGTAAATTTAATTTTTCTATGTGTGATTTTATGTTACTAAACTCAATCTGTTAAAGTAAAGGCATTCAACAAATTTGAATTTGCCACTCGAATAGGTTTTGCCTCACAGCGTCTCGTCGAGAATGAAGATTTCTGTTTGATCGGTATAGTAGAATTTTCTGTAAAGCAGCAGAAAGCAGCCAAACAACTGTTTTTCATCCAAGACACTAGATCAGTGCAGTTAGTCTGCTAGCTGCTGTAGCGATGCTTAGTGGTGTTGCAAAAGTGCAAGAGTTTCTGCAGAGTAGAAAAATTATTCAGATAAGTATTGGAAACTGCGACAGAGAATCCGTCGTAGAAAAGCTGAGTGACTCTCCTGCAGACACCCGAAACCGAGCAGAGGAATATACTCTAATGGCAACGGGTACTTACAGGAGAGAACAGCTGAGCCGTAGCCAGGCGACGGCACTGAGCCGCGCCGTAGGAGAGAGGGAGAGGGAGAGCGCACGAGAGTAGCAACCAGCCGAGTCGCCGCCGTGACGTCACGGCCGTCGAGCAGCAAGAGAGCGCGCGAGGAGTGGGAGCGCCACTGACTACTACACGCGGCCGCGCGCGGCGCGCAGAGCCAGCAGGCGCACCGCTGGGCCGCAGCCGCCGCCATGACACCGCCGAAGAGCACGAGGCGACGGCGAACGTAGCCAGCGCATGGCGCTACAGCGAGCGGCGCGACGAGCGGCTGAGCCGCGGATACTATAGAGAGCGAGCGCGTGCGTATGTGTGTGTGTGAGCGCGCGCAGCACGACGCGTGCCGAAGAGTATGTGAGTGCGAGAGAGACAGCGCGATGCCGTCGCGGAGCACGAAAGAGTGGAGACTACCGAGCCTCGTGTGTAACGTGAAATGTTATTGGCGGTCGGAGTGGAGGCGCCAGGGCTCTCCACAACGGCATTAAGCGAGCGAGTGTGCCGAAGCCAGAGTGCGAGTGAGGCGAAAATAAAGATAAGGAATTTGTAATTTGCCGCGGTTGATCACGTGACGACTGTACATGGATGCGAGCGTGTATGTGTGAGATCGCGAGATAGAGCGTCGAGGCGAGTGAGCGAGCGGGCAGTACCGATCCAACCTCCTAGTGAGCAGCATCGAGTTTCCGAGAGCTTTCCAGAGTTTTTGAGAGTTTTCCAGCAGCATTTATTCACACGCGCACAACCGCGTCTCGCCCTGTATTCGTGTTCGTCGTTTTACAGAGTTCGAGACAACGGCCGTACATGAGGAAGTCTGCGAGCAGCAAGCGTAGTGAAAGTAATAAAAGAAATTCAATTAAGTCTGAGTGTTTGAATTTATATACCATAATTACCGGCTCAAGCGACCCGTGAGACAGAGAGTCTTTGCCGAGGCCCGAGCCTGTGAGTGGGCCATTCGCGTCGCGTCAAGGCGCCCGCACCCGGAAAAATAATAGACGCGACGTGTAGCTCGACTCAGGACCGCGGAGGGGAAGGCCCACGCGCGAGCGCGAAAAACTCCCCGGGAGACGCACCGACGTGCCTCTCTCCTCTCGCCCGCCGCAGCCACCTGCCCCGCCGTGTCACACTGGCGCCCATAACCCACAAAATAAAACCCGGAGCCGTGATTCATGCCTGTTAATTTTTCTGTTCAAAACATTGGAGAAAATTGTCAGAATTTCCGTGTGAAAAAGTGCTCGCGTGGTGCAAACGCAAATTTAGCCATCTTCGTCGAACGAACATAGTGACGCGAAAATAATTTTTTTTTGTTTCTCCCCGAGAACAACAACAAATTAATTAAATTAATTTTTTTTCCCTCTCGAGAGAACAAGTGATTAATTATTTTTTTTTCTTCCTCGTTTTAAATTTTTCTCTTGTGCAACGTGCAAGAAAAATTTTCCGGTTAATTAATTTAAGCAAATTAAGTTTTGAGAATACCCAGAATTCGCGTGTCGTGTCCCAGCCGAGCCGTCGAGTTGAGATTCAATCTCCTCGAGGAGTGAGACTGGTCGAATAAAATTGATTATCGGGTACGTGAAATCGCAAAAATACCACACAACCTTGTAAATAAATCAGGATTGATCTACGAAAATTCTAACGTGTCAAATTAATTTTAAGGAGACTAGAGTGGCCGCTAGCTTAACCAGCGAATTATCCCGCACGCGTTAGATCGAAAAGTTTTTTCCTGGTCCGTGAATGTAAAGAGTGTCGTGTAACCGCATATTCGCACCGAATGATTATTCGTGTACAAACTCAGAGCTGCTCTCTACGACAGTCACGGAAAATACTGCCGAGCCCTGCGCAAACAATTATTGCGCAGATAAAATTATTATTAATCATTACATATTATTAATTTTACAATATTAATTATATTTACTGTACCATATAATTTTCTTTTACATTTATTATCATATTATTTCTATTCATTTTAATTTATGTAACCCGCATGATTTGGGAAATTTCCTTAACCAAACCATTGTCTGCCTCAGCCAAGCCACATTGACGGTTAACAGTCTGCACGTCAAAAGTGGAATTATATTTTTTTTCCATACACCCCTTTCACCAAAGTAGACCGGGGATTTAAGTTTTTTTTCTCCACACCCTGCCAAGGTCGAGAGCAAAACTCTCCCTCCCCGAATTTACAATAGTTAGGGATTTGGGAATCAGCTAGAGACAGCTAGAAACACCTGTAAAGGCAGCCACAGATCGCCTGACTTGGGCGATGGATTCAGGGAAAACCCGAAAGAACGCCATCGGAAAAGATGGAGCAATACAAGAGCAGCTGAAGAGAGTATCAGTGTTGGACAATTTCAACGACGATTTCGACATGGACGAGATCGAGATAATCGAGGCTGCGACGTGGCTAGAAGAAGATAGTAGCGATACGGAGGAAGAAAAAGAGTATGAGCAACTGCAAACGATAGAGAGAGCACTGAATTTACTGCGTACCAATAACCTCGAGTCGAAGGACGACGCCACCCTTGTCGACGTGCCTAGCTCTATGAAGGAGAATGACGAAGAAATTGCGGGAATCACCGCTGATAATCGGAATTACTTACGAGTTATCCTCGCAGGGGAGCAATACAGTGCGCTCTTCGACCCGGGAGCAGTTGTATCATTAGCCAAGGTTGAGAAATTTTCCCTTAACACCGATTAGAGATCAGACGGAGACATAATTTTGAAGATTAGAGAACAAATAATCATTCCGAAACAGAAGATACTAGTATTGACGATGGATGAGAGGCAGAATCATTATCAAATAATGCAAGAATTGCGCAAAAACAGGCGTGTCAGACATCTGCACAGAGACATCGAGAGAATGACACAAGCGGATGTTTTCCAACAATTGGTGAGCGATCGAGTGAGCAGTATAGGATCTGTGGAACTCCTCCAAGACAGTCTATTACGCTTGAGAATCAGAGAAAGCCAAGTAGCCCAAGCCCCATGGTACGAGTGGGATGAATATGGTCGCGTGCCACCGAGCACGATGGAGGATATGTTACTCCCACCGAAGACAGTTCTGTGGAAGAATGCAACACAAGCAATACCAGTATCCGTGAGTGACAACAACTACCCTGCCACAGCAAACGTCAGTCTCGGACAAATACAGATCGTCACTGTACGTCAGATCCACAGAGTAACTAACGTGATGCAGGGACATGAACAAGGACTCCCGTACAGAGTGCACCAGTCGCATGAAGTACAGCAATTTATGGACGTGCCGGTAAAAACCAACTCATCAGGATCCTTCCAGGGGCCTGAGACACATACCATGGCAACTCCATCAATTGCAGCAACTCATACAACTCCGAGATCAACGGGAGCAATCCCGAAAATTCCTAGCCTAAACAGCAATTTACCCGCAGAAGACAACGCCTCAGCAGACGAAACACAATACAGCATATATCAGTGGAATTCGCCGAAAGATCATAGGAATAGCACACCGAGACAAATGAATGAGCAGCCAAAGCCGTGCAATGCAGAATCGGAGCGATCCTCCGAAGAACCAAGACTAAGATCTACCAATTACGACTTCCCAGTGGCGATTGACTACGGTCAAGGAAAGGATTGGGCAGACCCCGTACGAGATGCTCCTCCCTCGACAAACCCAAGACCTCGCACGAGCCTTCCTACGAACCCAGGCTCACGAACGAGGAGAAACGAATCTAGAAGAGGAGGAAACAGACACGTCCTGGAGCACACCTACCCAAACCCCTACTTCACCGAGCGATTCCAACGGCAGCCCCAAATACAAACACCGCCCGCACCTGTATACAGCGTTGACCAAGAGAAATCCAGCGACAGTGAAAACGAAAGAGCATCAGCTGGTAAAAGACACAAAAGGCAGAATCACACCACAGACAGAAGTAGTAGGAGCGAACGCGGAAGACGCGATCGGCGGAGAAGGAAGAGCTCGAGTAGTTCATCAAGCAGCGAATCATCCAAAACAAGTGACTCAGATTATAGTCCCTCGCCAAGCCGTAGGACACCAAGACGAAGAACCCGTAGTAACCAGAGACGACGCCGAGAAGTGAAACCAGTAGAACTCGGGAAGCAGAAAGGGATACAATAAATAACCTTACACAGTATGCCTCCAAACTCCAAATCCTGAAGAACTACGACGTAAAGTTTGCAGCCGAAGCCCGAGACAACGCAGAGGAATATATATCGAAGCTTACAGATATAAAAACGAGCACAGGACAAAACAGCAAGCAGATGCTAGAAATCATCTCATACACTCTGACAGGCCGAGCGGCACTGTGGTACAAAACGGAGAAAGAGGATTTCCGTAACTGGCAAGATTTCGAAGAAGCCTTCAGACAAAGATACTGTAAGGCAATGTCGTCGAATGACATAATGGACGAACTATACAAGAGAACACAGGGTAAAGGAGAGAAACACGATGCATATATTACAAGCTTCAGATATATAGCCGATCATCTAAGAAAACCTCTAAGAACCAGGAAGCAGATCAAACTCCTTATGAAAGGGCTGAGACCTAAATATAGAAGGGCACTGAAGAACAAACACATCGAAACGTATCATGATTTGAAGAAATACGGTCGAAGGTATGAAGAGCAAGTAGAGGAAGATATAAGATATACACCACCCCCACCGGTGGAGAAATCTCGGTTTCCTGCCGTAGCCTGGACACCGGCGCCCAAGCCTAAGGTGGCGGCAGTGGAGGAAGTAGATGAGGTAGCCGCTGCAGACGCAAGCTCAACGCCACCCAACCAAGGGAAGAAGGGGAAAAAGAACAAAGTGCCGACACAGCAACCACCTCTATCACAAACGGGCCAACCACCCGCAACGCTCCGCCAACGCCACCACAACTACCGCCAGCAGAACCTGTCTATGCAGCACAGGCAACTTATACAGGAAACTACCAGCAACCTCTACAGCGCACACCACCGCTAAACACAGCGCCACCGACGCAAACGTCCAACGCTAGACCAGGCAACCAAGCCGACTACGTAGGTGCATGTTACACATGCCACTAAACCGGACACCGTGCAGCTAACTGTCACCTAACGCAGTGCTTCTACTGCAAACAGATGGGACACCAGTTGAAAAACTGTCTGGTAAGGCCAGAGCCGACTTGCCAGGTTTGCGGGAACAAAGGTGCAAGATTCCAAACTTGCCAAACGCCGATGTGCGCTCAAATCAGAATCGGTTTGGGAAACGCGCAGGCGGGAGCAGCACAGGGGCCGCTGACTCCCCCGCCACCACCACAAGCCCCACTTCAGCAACAACCACAATTACAGCGACCCCCACAGGCGCAACAAACCCTACAACCGCAGTCATCAAACCCCCTCTGGAGCCAACTCCCACGTTAGGGCGTTTGGTGATAGAAAAGACTGACCTTCCTATCCGGACGTCAGCCTTGGAAGGGGTAGAGAGTGGCACGCTGCCACTAAAACAGAGTCAAGCAGATGCAACAACGAAAAAGCCACAGCCGAGAGTATCAATACCGAGGATTGGAAGTTCTAACCTAAAGCTAGCGGTAGACAAACAAAATCAAGGGATAGGAGCCTATTTCACTCCTACCTCAG
>JACCIB010001794.1:0-20079 GCA_018906965.1 Philotrypesis tridentata | reverse complement strand
GCGGAGGCCGCACGTCCTGTAATGGTGGTCGTGCCCGCAATTGAAGCATCCTTGGAGCCGGGGCAATACTTGGACCCATTGGGCCCTCTATCACCGTCCAGCCGACGTCGTTTTCGGCATTCGCCTGCTGCTGGTCATCTCTTCGCTCCGGTCCTTCCGCTCCCGTTTGTGTCGCGACCGTTCTGCGAGCGGGTGGCCTGTCGGTCTGCGTAGACCTTGAGGTGCCCTGGCGAGGAGGGGTGTCTGGCTCCGTGCTGTCGGCCTGGACTGGCCGTCGACTGCATTAGTGGTCTTATGACTTCCTCCGTCTGCACCATTACCTCAGTAACCGGGTTAAGTGCGTAGATCTTCATGCTTGTTATCGGCCTCGTCGGCAGACGGGCGTTTTCCCCAGGCAGAGGACGATCCACCGATTACGCACGGCCTTCGACGGATTTCTTCCTCCCAGAGCCTCTGCACTTCCTTAAACACGGAGATCATCTCCGGATGATCGAGCAGGAAGTCGGTGAAGGTCTCTTCGTGGCCCAGCAACGGGATCAGCGGGCTGTCCGGCATCTGTGCCTGGATCAGCCGACGGATGTTTTCCACCTCCTGGAAGGTGTCCGGCTCGTTGTCGTCTTCGGACTCCGAGGCTGAAGTTTCGGTTCCGGGTGAGCTCGACACCTCCATGTCGCCCTCGGCCTTGCCGTCGAGGCTCGCGGAGTCCGCACTGAGGGGCCTTTGTGCGTCTTGGCCCTGACTTGCAGTGCTTTCCGGTGGGACCATAACATAGTCCTCATCCGGAAACTCTCCCCTCCGTGGGGAAGAGACTGGCCCAGTCTCATCCGAAGGTGCCGGGGGGCATGGCGACACCGGCATAGACAAATTTCAATGTCTGAGTCCGAAATGCTCATTAGGTCTACATCGACCTCTGCGCCCTCGAGCTGGCGATCTTCCTCTTCCAAGGAGGCTGAACGTTGGACGTTCGTTGGGCCGTTTTTAGGTAAAGACATCCTCGCGAAACTGAATATTAACGGGAGTTAAAGATAGCTCTACATATTATAATTATGTTTTAATTTTTATTAATTGCTTACTTTCGTCGATTGTATCCTTATTTTAGATAACCAGTGCCAATGGACGATGAATATTTTCGCGAAGGTAACCAGAAACAAAAGATAACCGCTGATACCAGGAACACCTATGTAGGAATGGGATTTTTAGAGTTATATGCTTTCAAATCACACACATGCACTTTGTCTATAACTTAATTTTCTATTGAAACGAGTTGGTATACGAGAGGTGAGAGTATTTTCGAGACTGTGAAGGGGCCTTTATAGGAATGCGCTAGTTTTGCGGCGAAGTTTTTTGTCGCATCTGATAAGACTCTATTGCGCATTATTACTAAATCGCCTACCTTGAATGATAAATTACGATGTTTTTTATTGAAGAGTTGCGCTTGCCTATTATGGGCCTTTTCTGAGTTTAAGACGACCCAGTCTCGAATCGCCTTTAAGCGATATAGTCGTTCTGACCATTGTAATACGTTACCCGTTTCGATTTCTATCGGCTCTTGCATTTCTTTACGTAAACTATTTACGGGAAGAGGTTCGCGGCCGAAGTTCAGAAATGCTGGAGTCGCTTGTGTAGAAGTATGCTTTGCTGTGTTAAAAGCGAAGCGGAAGTCGTAAATGTGTGTGTCCCATTCCCGATGATCTTGATCTATGAACGCGCTTATCATAGATTTTAATACACGGTTTACTCTTTCCACGGGGTTAGATTGCGGATGATACGGCGGTGTTGTGGAATGTGTAATGTATGAATCTTTCAGATAGCTCGTCAGAGTTTTATTTACAAATTCCGTGCCATTATCTGTGATGAATACTCTCGGTGTGCCCCATCGTGTTGTGATTAAATTATGTACTGCTGATTTTATTGCGTTGCCTGTCGCGTCCCTTAGAGGTTGAATTTCTATCCAGCGCGTGAATAGGTCTTGCATAACTAATAGATAGCGCATACCTTTTTTACTTCGCGGTAAAGGACCCATAATATCCGCTGCTACTACGCACCATGGGTATTCAATTATTCGCTGGCCCAGTAGGCCGGGGGCGGCGAATTGCTCAGATTTAGTTTTTTGGCAGATATCGCAATGTTTGATATAATTAGCTATCTCTTTAAACATGCCGGGCCAAAAGTAATATTCCGCGACGCCCGCATGTGTTTTTTCTATTCCAAGGTGCCCGCTTTGGACGTTGTCGTGTGCGTCGTAGAGAACGCGGTCTCTATCATTTGGTCGCACCACCACTTTCCAAATGTAGTTGTCTTGTTTAACCGTGTCAATTATTGTGTATTCAGTTTTATGGTATAGTACGTTATTTTCCGAGCGCCAATTATGGTACTTTTTTGGATTTTCGAGAACTTCTTTTATACGTTTGTCATACCAGTCGTCGTCGCATTCGCGTAGCGAATTAAGTTCTTCGGGCGCGTTTTCGTACATTCGCGATAGGGCATCCGGTACATGATGCATCGCGCCTTTTCTGTGAGTTATATCGACATCGTACGCCGTCAAATACATTGCCCAACGAGCTAGCCTGCCGATGGGTTTTTTAAGCGTTTTTAGCCATTGTAGGCTACTGTGATCTGTAATTACTTGGAAGTGAGTACCTTCGACATAGCCTCGAAATTTGTCGATAGCCCAGATAACCCCCAGGCATTCAAGCTCGGTAGTTGAATAGTCCCTCTCCGCGTCCGTGATTGTGCGACTCGCGTACGCGATTACTCGTTCTTTATCGTTAACGTTTTGTGTTAATACGCTTCCAAGCCCTACCGTGCTCGCGTCGACTTGTATAATAAATGGATAGGTGAAATCTGGGCGCATTAGAATCGGTGCGTTCATTAATCGCTGTTTTATTATTTCAAAAGCAGTTTGTTGCGCTTGTTTCCATTCCCACTTGTATTTTTCTTTTAATAAACGCGAAATGGGCTCTATGAGCGTCGCGAAATGTTCGATAAAACGACGATACCACGATGTCATTCCGATAAATCTTCGTACTTGTCTTAGTGTTTTTGGTGCCGGGTAGTTTTTTATTGGCGCAACTTTGTCGTCGTCTATTTGTAAACCGTTTCTATTTACAATGTATCCGAGGTATTTTACTTCGGCCAAACAGAATTTACTTTTGTCACTATTAATAAATAAGTTCGCGGTACGCAACTTGTCGAAGACGAGCTTTAGCCATTCTAAGTGACTTTCGAATGTTTCGGTCACGATAATTAGATCGTCTAAATACGAATATACGTGTGGTTGTAATTCCGGGCCGATTAGAGAGTCCACCATTCTCTGAAAAATTCCGGGTGAGTTTGCTAACCCGTACGGGAGTCTTTTAAATTGAAACAATCCTTTTCCTGGTACCGCGAAAGCCATAATTTCTTTGCTTTTTTCGTCTAAAGGTATTTGTAAAAATGCCTGACTAAGGTCTATCGTCGAGATGTAACGCGCTACGCGTAGTTTGTCGAGTATAGATGTCATAAGGGGTAGCGGATAGGCGTCTTTTTTAATTATTGCATTTATTTTTCGCAAATCTAGGCAAAATCGGCGTGAGCCGTTTGCCTTGCGTACCATATGTACGGGAGACGACCATTCGCTAATTGATTTCTCGATGATATCCTCCGCGAGCATCTTGTCGACTTCTGCGAAAAGGATTTTTTCAATTGCTATGGAAATTGGATACGGTCGTTGCTTGATCGGCGGGTGATTATTTACGTCGATCGTGGCTTTGAGTAAATTCGTTTTTCCTAGTCTGCCCGAGATAGCCGGCAGTTCTTTTTCGAGAAATTGTTGTAATTTAATTTCTTGTGAATTGTCCAATTCGCTTAGGCCATTACATGTCATAATTTCCCGCGAGATATCCTTGTGATCGTTTTCAAATTTGTAGCTCTGAAATGGCTTAGAATTAAATGTATACGTGAGATTATTAAAATTGATGTTAATTCCAAAAGCGTGAAGCGCGTCTAAGCCTAAAATGCAATTTTGGTCTAAACAATTCAAGACTCTCGCTTCAATTGGTTGAAGGCGATTTTTAATTGTAATTGGAATTTTAACTATCTCTCGTATATTTTCAGTATAGCCCAATGGAGTAGTGACTTTACCGTGTACGTTCGTGTGTATTGGAAAATTAAGTTTTTTAGCTAATTTTTGAATTGTCGGGCCGATGAACGTTTTACTTGCGCCGCTATCTACGAGCGCTTGAAATTTATTATTTATAATTTCGATAGTAACGTATAGCAATTTCGAGTTATTATTCGGCAAGCTATATATTGTGTCGTTTGTTAGTATGTTTTCTATAAGAAATTCGTGTTTTGTTGGTTGCGCGTAGGGTTCGAAGATAACCTTAGTAATGTCTTCGCAGATTGTCTGTGAATCAAGTGTATAATGTTCGAAAACTGACTCTTCGAGAGAATTTAACGCGGCCAAAAATATATGCGAATTTCTATTATTTTTGAAGGTAACCTGAGTGATCGCGGAGTTGTCTAAGGTATCCGTACTAGTAATGAGAGGATCCGAGATATAATTTGAGTTTCTCGAGGCAGCTTGTATTATCGCGATGTCCGTATTGTTGTTAGGAAGATAGCTGTTTTCCGAGGTAGCCAAGAGCATGCCGACCGGTTGCGAGGCCTGTTGTGTTGACGAAGTCGCGGCGGCCTCCTTTGGCGACTTTATTTCGCATTTCCCGAACATTCGGGACAGTTTGTTTTAAGATAACCAGCTAGACCGCAATTGTGGCAATAAATTCCCGGCGGATTGCAATCGGGACAGTTCGGCAATCGAACTCCAATTTTTCCGCATTTAAAGCAGACGATTTTCCTCGGGCTGTCGCAATCTCGCGAGAAGTGTCCCGTTTTTCCGCAGTTGTAACATAGGGAATTTTGTGGATTCCGCGCGTTTGTGTTGTGTTGCGAATTTTTATTTGCAGGTTGTGAGTTCGGAGGGCGATTGTGATTTGCGCGTTTTTGATAATCAATATTGTTCAAATCCTCGTCTTCGTAATAGATAGCCTCATTTTCGTCTACGTTTGTAGTTTCGTTTGATGTAATGTTTTCGTCCTCGATTCGTAAGTTTGATAGGTTGTGTTTTACGTTTCTTACGATTTTATGTTCGCGATAGGCTAAGTCAGGTAGGAGCGAGTCCTCTGCGCTCGGTGGTGGCTTGTATGAGCGCGCGATTAAGAGACTTTTCTCTTTTCGGACTGCCGCCGTCTCCAAATCTTGGAACGTAAAGATATCCGACCTATCGATTCGAATTTGCAACCGAGGTAACATGTTTCGGAGGGCGAGGTCAATTTCTCTGTCCTGCCCTAATGGAGGCACCATCCTATCGAACATTGCTTTTATGTATGTTAGAAAATCGACAACTGGCTCGCGTTCGCCTTGTGTGCGACGTCGTGCATTTTCTAGCAGCGCGTATTGGAAGTCCGCGTCCGAGAAGCGTGCCCGCCACGCATCTTCGAATTGCTCAAAATTAATCCAATTATTTGTATTCGATCGGAACCATTGTAGTGCTACGCCTTGCAGAAAAAATGGCATGATACCGAAAAGGTCCGCGTCAGAGACGTGCATAATTATACGGCCTTCCTTTAAGCGTGTTAAAAATTCTTCGCTGTCTTCGTCGCGTTTTCCGGAGAATTTAATGTTCCATTTACGGACGAAGTCGAACGCGTTAATAGGTGTCGGCGTTGGTATGCGTCTCTCTTGGGCGGGTTCGTGTCTATTGTTTTGCCTGTGGTAATTATTTGACGCGCTATCGAAATTGTTGTAGTCTTCGCGGAATTGTACGCGTTGTCTTTCGGGTGTATTTTGTACGTGGTTGCCGCGATTTTCGCGTTCGGCATTTATGTTATTGCTTTCGCGATTCGTTTGTCTTGGCGTAGAAGCGCTTAAAAATCTGTTAGATAACCTCGTATCGAAATTGTCGCGTTCTTGAGCGTTAGATAGCCCTGTAGCGTCATTTGGTTGCCGATTTGTCGAAGAAGACCCGATCGCGTTGAGCTGTAGACTTTCGCGATCGTTGTTTGTAGGCATTCGGGTGTTATTGTTATTGTATCTTGTAACATCTGATTCGTTGTTTTGAGAAAACCGTCCTTGCGCGGAAGGCGCGTTCGTATTATTTGACTGGAAATTTGTATTATTCGATAGATAACCTGAATCGTATACATTAAGTGATAAACGTCTGTTAGGCGCGCTTGGTTGTGACGATGCATGAGCGGACGATTGTCGCGTATTTGTATTTCTTGGGATTGCGCCTGTTGAGCTTAAAGGTCGAAGAGCTTCTACGTTATGTTGTGTGTCTTCTAAAGGGCTTGAGGTACGCGGCGCCGCTACTATGTGCTCCACCGAGTGCAAGCGCTGGATCGCGGAGCGCAGCTCCTCCGTCGTAGGAGGTTGGTAAGGCGGCGGAGGCTCGCTTCGCATGGGGGCTACGGGTTGCGGCGGCGGCGGCGGAGGCAACTGTGCCTGCGCTGGCTCGTCGATGCCTCTTTCCGTATAGAGCGCGTCCGCAAGTCGCTGTTGTAAACGGGCCGGGTCCCCTTGTACGCTGAGACCTCTATTTATTAGCTCTGTGCGAATAGTGTTTTCGTCCTGAGCCATAATCCACTCATTTATTGACGCTTCACTCGTCATCGTGGATATAATTATGAATTACGATATGTGATTATTGGGTACTATTTAGGAGGGTTCTAAATTTGAAGGGACTGCGGAAGTCGCAGTGCTCGTTGATTTCTCTCACCAACTCGTATACTTATAATAGTACAACGGGCGCACAGTTCCACGGGCTCTCGGGTCGGGCGGTGTTTGTTTTTATGACGCCCAACGGTCGGCGTTGCCGACTCTGCTTGCCGGGCGCACGTGGTACGAACGTGTATCGGTTCTGTCGCCGGGAGCGATATCGTTCTGACCGATGGTTTATGACCTCTCGGTATTAGCCTTTGTTTGCTACGCTTCGCAGTAAAATTGTATACGAAGTACTACTATTTATGTTTACGCGAAGGCTCGAGTGAAATTCGTTGTCGAGAAAATTCTTGGACTGCACGTGTCGATCGTTCGAGCGTGTGAACGTCTCGGGTGTCGTATCGCGCACTCAAAGTATATGTTTATATTAAGGACTAGCCGCTTTGTTTCGTTCAGACTATGTATACGAGTTTCGTCCGGACGCGCTGTCGTTGAGTCGTTCGAACGAATTTGTTTTTCTCGACTTTCTCTCTCGATAATTTTCGAGTTGAATTCCGAGTAAGCGTATATCGCGATATAGTAAATTCCGTGAAGGTAACCTTTGTTTGAATTGAGCGAGAAATAAATGGAGTACGCTGCGTATTAATACTATGAATTAATGTAAGATATCCGAATTATTTATAACGTGAGATATCCTTATAAACGTTAGAGCATAATTAGACTACTAAAATACTAATAATTTTTATACGCTATATTATTACGCTGATTATACCCTATTTCGTATATATAAATTCTATATGCTAATATTATCATCGAATGGCCAAAGTATACGTTGTATATTCACACACACAATTGCACTTACGCCTTGAGACTACGGAGATCAAACGCGATGTTAATTTATCTAATCCGCACGTGTAAGGGCGCCAGTTTATAACGTTGATTTCTCGTGCCCAGAGCACCAGGACACGAGAAAGGCCGTATGGATGACGTGACGTTATGATTATCGGCCCGTCACCTCGAGTTCCCCTGAACCCGGTGGCGCCAGGCACTTACCTGCAAGTGCCAGAGTCTCGCGACTCCTTTAACGAACTCGAGGATGGGGCGGATTTGCCGGCTGGCTAGCTCAGCCCCGCGAACGCGGTAAGGAGAGAGGGTGGTTCGGATAGAGATATCGCGTGGTTATTGACAAAAGTAAATGATCATTTATTCGACTAAAAACTCCTTACATCAGAGGCAACCTAAAGACAACCCGGGCTAATCAACCACCGCAAGATAAGAGAATACGCGAGGTATTCGGCCACTCAGGGCGACGCTACGCAATTAATATGAATACGCGAAGGTATCCGTCCGCACCTTGGCACGCACCGCCAAGGAGATAAACTTCACACAACACTAGGATTCAATTACCGCTTTACAATTAACAAAATGCCAGATAGCCACGTAGATATCCGCCTCTCGCGCGTCTCAAGGCCTCACACATACTATGCCCGCTTGGCTATGCATTCGCTCTTTGTCCGCCGACTCTTCGTTCACGCTTTAATCCTATAGCCGCGATTGCCCACACTTAGTGCAAATCGTGGCTGTCTAAACTACTTTAGGCCGAGAGCGTGTCTGCGTACCCACGACCTACGACACCTCCCGCGCCTTATCCTACACGAGTCGAACGAGGCCCCCCTTGTCCTCGTCGACTAATTTCCGCGAAACACTTGTATACCGCACACGACAACTACAGATAGCCCCGAGTTACGCGTCGCGCAGATAACCTTCGTCCGCGCAGGCAACGCCGAGGGGAACTCACGACCGAGGTACCCGAGGTAGATCGCTACGTACGCACCGCGAGGTAGAGGCAACCTTCGCCCGAGGTACGCGATGCGCGAGGTACTCTTTGTGCGCGACGGACGACGAGATAACCGTACGTTGAAGGCAACCACACGACAGTCAACCCGGAGTAGACAACATACACGCACTGAATAGCACTAATTACTCGCTCGCTTAACTAAGAGAAGACACCCACTATCAAGGTAGCCGCACTCGCTGATATTCGCGCGCTCGCAAGACAAAGGAACTTCGCGTACACGAAGTCGCGCGTGGAACTGCGCACCAGCCCGTGAGGGAAACGCAATAATAAGAGCAACCCACTGACCTTATCCTTATCTCCGAGTGACCAAAGCCTCTGGATCCTCAGCAAGATAACCACGATTCTACCGCGGTTTTAAGTGAAGCACTTTCGAAAACAATAAAGATATCCCTGGGGAGTCGGTGAGCTGCGTCCAAGCTGGAACGGCCGGGGCAGGAGAGTGCCGGCTCGCACGCTCGTCGCGTGCCTCGCACTCTCGCTCTCCCGAGACGCCGAGCGGCGCACGCTCCCATTGGTCGGTTCGCATGGGGCCAACGGGCCGCGCTCTCGCGCCGCAACTGGCTCGCTCGCGTCGCGCCTCGTCGATCGCGGCGCATGCGCGCTCGACTGTACAAAGATAGCTGACGTTGGAGAGATAACCGCGAAATTCAAACGCTCACAACATTTAGACAGCCAGTCATTCATACAGACAATTCACGCAACGCCTAAGTTATGCGTGAATTACGAAGTACAATGTAACTCTCAGCGACTCCTTCTGTCTGGGCCCTTGATTCGGGAGTACGCCTGTTACAAAGGGCGCAAAGGCTGCCTTTTATTACTTCCAACGTTCTCGCGGTGAAGCAACCATCACGCTGGCCGTGCTGCAGAAGGCTCTCACGTAGGAAGAACCCGCCCGTCTCATCTGCGTCCGACGACTTACGATGAGCCGGAATTGAACGCCCTGTAGGAATCTGTCGCTGTGTCTGCTGCGCCAGAGCTCATCTTCTTCGCTTCTCGCCCTTGGGCGGGGAGTGGAGAAGTCCTCTGTTATTTTCTCCTTCCTCAGTCGCCTCTCCTCTCCTCGCGTCGTCACTCAGAAGAAACGATACGCCATTAATTCATGCACTCTTTCCCATTCACACAGGCCTGAGACGCTCTATCCCCGGCAGCTCGATGCTCGCTGTGACGTGGCGATATTTTGCCACGTTACAACACATAAATCTGATACTCCCTACAGGCGACGCGCTCATATTCTATTTACACCGCGAGAAAAGGCGCGAGTCTGCCCAACGCTATACACGAGACGACACGCACTATTTACATGAAGGAACGCTTTCTATTTACACGGGGAGGGACAGGACCTTTACATAGTCCCCTTCTATTAATTAATTATTATTGTAAATAATAATAAATTAACAGAAATCCCCACTTTCTTCTTTTTTTTTTAAAATACTAATATACAGAAATAAACATAAAAAACACTTCTTATCTCTTATACTTAAGGGGTCAAGACTGTGTTAAAACTATGAAAAAATCGATTTTTTTTTTCATAATTCGATAGGAAATTTGTTCAAGAATAAGCTCCCGAAACCCGCTTTACAAAAAAAAATTTTTTGAAAAAGATACAGGCAAAAAAATAAAAAAATTTTAAAAAATAAAAATAACGAATTCCGAAAATTGCACTTTTTTCTCGTTATTAATTTTTTAGTGCCTGTTATGGTATCAAAAATTTATTTAATCCTTATTATTACTAAAAAAATTTAAAAAAAAACGAATTAAAAAGTTTTTTGAATTGTAGCCAATTTCAAATTTGGCGCTTACCGACGCAGGTATACTAGCTACTCTGCACGCAGTAGTAGAGGAATCAGATTCCTACTTTACCACTGAGTGAAAGAAGGTTATATTGGCTTATTTTAATAATAAATATTTATTCTATTTGATTATTCAAATATCAATAAATAAAATATTATTAAAATAACTTTAGTTAGTATCTTCTAACACAAAGTTAATAATTTTTACAAATTTGCACGAACTTTTCTAAGTGTGCTTTTTTATAAGTGTCCCACAAATATTTTTTTATAAAATCAGATTTTATATAAAATATTAAAATGAGTGGAAACAAGGACTCAAGAAACAGAAAGGCTGGCTCATCTGCACATGGCAAAAGAAGATTTGGAAGAAAGAAGAAGGCAGCAAGAGGGTTTAAAGGAAATTTTGTACCTTCTACATCTGGAGGAAGGCCTACGTCGACAGCCAGTATGCAGCCTTCGACATCTGGAACAGCAGATAAGTCTTTCGCCAAGCCAGAGATTCCTGTATCGAGATCAAAGGCTAAATTAAATTCAGAGTACATAGAAGCAGGTCCTATAGAATATAGGATATTTGACATTTCCTTGCTTTTACCTGGATTACAGAAATGTCTGGCTTGTAAAACTTGTGGCGGTGACATCACTTTTTATGAAGTTTCTACCAGAGGACTTGGTAGTAAACTCTCTGTCACTTGCAGCAAGTGCGCTAAAGCTACTTTCATTGACTCCAGCAGACACATTGGAAAGAAAGCCAATGCTTATGAAATTAATCGACGAGTAGTTTTAGCTATGAGAGCTCTTGGACACGGGCACACTGGTTTACAAACTTTTTGTGGACTTATGGATTTCTTGCCTCCAATTGCACACAGTCACTTTGGAACAATTAATCATGAATTAAAAATAGCTAGTGAAAAAGTAGCTAAAGAGTCAATGAAAGCAGCTTTACAGGAAGACTGCAGTGAAATTTCAGGTGAAATTCAAGAAAATCCATGTACATCGGTGTCTGGCGATGGTTCTTGGAGGAAAAGAGGATTTTCTTCCCTCCAAGGCGTATCCACTTTGATCAGAAATGATAATGGCAAAGTGATTGATGTGGCGCCAAAGCAATCTTTCTGCAAAGCTTGTGAGCTGCAGAAAGACAAGGACACCGAGGAATATCGAGAATGGTTTGAGACACATCAAGATCAGTGCTCAGCCAACCATCAAGGAAGCTCTGGAAAAATGGAAGTGGATGGCATCGTTGAAATGTTCCAGAGATCTGAGAAAATCCATGGAGTCAGGTATAAGAATTATATTGGAGATGGCGACTCCAAGGTATACAAGGCCTTGTGTGACACGAAGCCATATGGGGATGACTTCGTAATTGAGAAGAAAGAATGTGTAGGACACGTTCAGAAGAGGATGGGAACGAGACTACGGAACCTCAAGAAAAGTTTAGCTGGCCAAAAGCTAAGTGACGGTGCTGGCATTGGTGGGAAGAACCGATTAACAGCTCAAAGGATTGATGAGCTGACAAGGTATTATGGCAATTCCATCAGAGGCCATAAAGATTCAGCAGATAAAATGTCAAATGCCATTTGGGCGACATTGTATCATAAACTTTCAACAGATCAAGAGCCAAGACACCACCTTTGTCCTCCAGGATCCGACAGCTGGTGTAAATGGCAAGTAGCCAAAGCTAACAAGAAGCTGAAGACTTTTCACCACAAGAATAGTATTCCGGCAGCTATTATGGAGGCAATAAGGCCAATTTACGAAGACTTGACACAGCCAGACTTGCTTGGGAGATGCGTTGGAGGCTTTACTCAAAACAGCAACGAAAGCTTCAACCAATCTATTTGGAAGCTCATCCCCAAGGAAAGTTTTAGCGGTCTTGTAGTCTTAGAAATTGGTACTTACATAGCAGTTGCCTCCTTCAATGATGGAAAAGCCGGAGTACTGAACATCATGAAGAGTTTCGACGTCCATCCAGGATCCTCTGCAGTAGACTGGGCCAAAAGTGCAGATGAGCTACGCCTTTTCTGGTCCGATAGAAGAGCTCAAGAATCAACGCTTGAGGCACGTCAAGCAAGAAGAAAAAGGAAGCACCCAGAAGAAGACTCCTATGGATCTGGGGCTTACTAACTCAAACACATCATACATACAAAAAACACATGCACTCAACTGTACACTCCATTGCACACCTAACCCAAAAACACTAATAACACTTATTACACTTTTCACTTCTCATCACACTTACCAAACAGTTAGTAAGCCCCCCCCCCCCAAAAAAAAGGGAAGTTGCATCTTTTTAATTTTTGCCTCTGCTGTAAAGATGCATGCATCTTTGCAGCAGAAAAACACAAGATGCTTTAGGCATATTGTAATTGATAGTCTGCTCCAAGTTTCAGTTACAGCTGATCAGCTGATCAGTTTGATTCACTTTCCATGAGAGCATCTGGACAAGGCTTTTTAACCTCAACACAGGACATTCTAGTCTGCTTGGAGTGACAGCCAAATTTGTAAGTATCAAAACTACTATTAAAACTAAAATTTGTTTTAAGTAGTAAAATATCATAAATTACTCATAAATATACTAGACAATTTTTAAGTTATTAAAATGTTTATTTTCTAGGGAGGCGAGCAAATATGTGGCAGATCAACATCAATTGTACTCTAAATAAGTACAATGATTACCACTTTTGGACTTGAGAAGGCCTGGATACGCTGAACAATTTGTAAGTACACTTTACTTAATGAAATATTAACTAAAACTTTAAATGCCTTTTTCTCTGTTCGAGCTTTTCCAGATTTTTAGTCAGTTGCCGCAGCTTTTCTCAGCAACCGGTCAACCAATCTGGCTCAAATTTGGCAGAGAAGTTGCTATGATGTTTCCGCACAAACTGAATGGAGCAGAATTGGAAAAGATAAGTTACGAGTGAATGTTATGTATGTTTACATATGTAACATTCACTAAATTACTAATTATATTAATATATAACAATCTAATTATTTTTAATCAATCTTTTTCAGAAATCTGCTCCATACAGTTTGTGAGGACACAAAAGAGGAAAAATTTGCAACCTGCAGGGTCTCAATCGATTCACCGGATGCTGTGTAAAGCTGCGGCAAGTAAAAAAAAACTTTAAAATTCTCAATTTTTTTAATAAACATTATTGAATTGTTTCAGGTAATCAGATAAATATATTCCCAGGTTTGAGACCATGAAGATCATCTATAATACATCTAGTTTAAGGTAAAAAAATCTTTTTTTCATTTAATTGATAAAATTATTAGTCACATGGTCTAATATATATTTTGTTTTTTTCAGCATTTAACACAGTCTTGACCCCTTAACCATTTATTTATATATTAAAAAAACAATCTCAACTTTTTTTCCTAATATGGAGTAAACCGCCTCCTCCTCTTTTGTTCTGTATATAAAAAAACAAAAAAAAACCTTAAACTCTCTCCACTAAAAAAAAACACTCCACCCTAACCACTCACTTCTTTCCCTTTGAGGAGCTCACACCGCCTGTAGTGCTGGCACCGGTGGATACGCCACAGCCGCCTCCTCCGGAGCCCACTCCGGCTCGAATTCCGACAGCTGCTTCCTCAAGTATTCTACGGAATATTTATGATAACTCTCGTCATCATACATATCCCGCTCCACCCAAGCAAGCTGCCGCCGTAATTCTCCCATGGAGTGAACCCCCTCGCCGGTCTGCGCCGCTCTGCCCTTCGGTGGCCTCCACCTCGTCCTCCTTCTTCGGAAAACGCCCGCAATAAGGGTTCGGTCCCCTGGCCTCTCCTTCCAAGCCTCTCGACCTATCTGTGTCCCCTTATCCTCCTTGCCGACCGCGACCAGACTTTCCAAATCGTCCAGGATCTCCTCCACGGATTCCTCCAGGATCATATCCTGATCCCGAACGCTCAACTCCAAAACATCTTCGTCGCACATCATGCCTCTTCAAATGATAGCAGAGTACTAAAATTGATTCTAATATTCTAGGAAAAATTCAACCTTTCCCCAGAATCAAGTACACACCGGTCATTGACACGGGTGTTTACCTCTTCGAACTCTCTCAACGCTTTCAAGAGTTCATACTAAGGAAAAAAACTATTCCTTCTCCCTCAACGCTTTCAGGAGATAAGGATCATTACCAACAGAGCACTCCATTAATGCCTTCAGGAGGTCTACAAAAATGCAAAAGAAACAAAAAAATTTCCACTGCCAATCTAACACTTGACTCAGATTTTTCCGAGTGCAAGTATATGGCATGATGGCTCCGCGCCAGCGTGCGTGCCTTCGAACCCAAAGGTCGCCGGTTCGATCCCACCTCGGGGAAAAAATTTTTTTCATCTAAAATTACTAATTGTTGCTATTTTCCAACAATTGGTAATTATAATAAATTGAAATAAATTAAAATTTTGCAATTTCAAGCAAAATTTATTCGATTTTTTATCATTTTTTAAAATCAAAATCAGAGCACTTTTAACGAAGTTACTCTGTTTCATCTAAATAAATAATTCTAATTACAATAAAAAATCTCATTTATTTAGAATACACTCTAGCCTTATGTATAAATCAAGACTAGAGTGTTTATTTCATTAAAACATCTAAATAATTATTAAACTCAAAATCTTACATCTAACATTTAAAGATTTCAACCACTCTCTAATTTCTAACATTCAATGATTTAAACCATCCCATAAATAAATCAGGACCTGGTTTAAATAAATTATCTAAATTTTAAACATCTAATATTTAAATCAATGTATCTCTCCTCTCTCGTGCAAATCGCCACGAATAGAGGAATAAAAAAAACCAAACTGATCACCTGATTGTGTGTATACAAACAGGTGACAGCTTTATAATGCGAGCGAGTGAGAGCGCCAGTCTGTTATTTTTCTCTCTCTCTTCAACTCATGCAACTCTTAGAAGAGTTTCGGCGCAAGCGTAGCTCGACTCTCGCCATTTAAATTTCTACGCGACGCTTGTACTTTTTCAAGTCGTCCGCGTGAAATCTTCCTCTCTCATTTTGTGTCTCCCTATCGATTAAAAAATAGGTATCTTCACCTATTTTCCTTTGTACTTCGTACGGCCCGTCATATAAAGAGAAAAATTTAGATATTTGTCTATTCTCTGCATCTGAGACATTATTTGCACGTACAAGTACTTCATCTCCAATTTCATATTTCGTGAAAAAACGTTTTTTTTCCTTATTGAATTTTTCATTACGTTTTTCACCCTTTTTTCTAATTCTTTCTCTTGCCAAGAATATTTTTTCTTCATGTATTAAATCATCCGCATGGATATTAGTTCTTATCCATACTTTCCACACCCTACTAGGTTTTATATTTAAATGTAACTCCAGAGGCGTGTACTCAGTCGTTTCGTGATACGTTTCGTTAATTATTGATTGAATGATATTAACATACGGAGCCCATCCTGTATGTTTATCACTAACGAACGTTCTGAAAAATCGACCAAGCTCTCGATTTACTCTTTCTACCACATTTCCTTGTGGATGGCGCACAGAAGAGTATACTAATTGTATATTTTCTTCTTCTAATTTTTGCTGCCATTTTTTAGAAGTAAATTGAGTACCATGATCACACATGATTCTCTTTGGCTTTCCAAAATTTTTGATATAATGATCAAAAATTTTTCTCAATACAGTAGACGTATTGGCTTTTTTTATCGGGTATAAAACTACCAGTTTGCTAAAAACATCAATTGTTGCAAAGATATACTTCATCCCTGCAGTAGAAGTCGGTAATGGACCATAAAAATCCACAAATAATAAGTCACCGGGCTTCTCTGGAATGATTGTTTGTCTTTTAGCAGTGCTCGGCCTCGTCGAAACTTTGTTTCTTTGACACGAGTCACAGGTAGATAACAAGTAAGAAATTTTATGTTTTAAATTATTCACATAAAAATCTTCTTGTATCATTTTTTGTAATTTTCTAGTTCCAATATGACCATAAAATTCATGTAATTCTATAATGAATTTACTTACGAATTTTTCTGGCATCACCAACAAATACTGCTCAAAACGATTTTTTTTATAAGTCAAATCATCTTTCACAATATAAGTCGGCATTTTAAGATTTTTATTTGGAATTTTGTCTAAAACTGGTACAGCTTTAGCTTTCATTTGCTGAATTTTCTCATCTTCTTCTTGATGAGTTTTAAAATTCTTAAAAACTGAAATCATTTCTTTACTCAGTTTTCTTTTTCTATTAACAGCCGAGATTACAATTTCTCCAGGCTTGTTTCTTACCGTGCTCATGTAATCGGGATGCCTTGATAATAAGTCAGGCACGACATTGTCTTTCCCTTTTACATATTCAAAATGAAGATCGTAGTCTTGTATTGCCATTACCCATCTGCGTATTCTCGCACTGGTAAATCGGCAATTAAACATATAAATCAGTGCTTGGTGATTAGTTTTCACCTGCACTTTCGCCATTCTTAAATAATCGTCTAACTTCATTATGCAAAAAACAATTGCAAGAAGTTCTTTTTCAGTAGTGAAATAAGCCAATTCGCTGCCTTTCAAAGTACGACTAACGAACTTTATGACTTTTTCCACTCCATTTTCATCTAATTGAGACAGAGCACCTGATATCGCAAAATCACTACTATCTGTTCTCAATATATAAGGTTTCGTAGGATCAGGATAAGACAAAGTAGCATTTTCCAAAAATAACTGTTTAACATTTTGAAATGCTTCATTCTCTTTGTCCCCCACCCCCACTTTTTTACTCTTAGTAATCTAAATAATGGTTCCATTGCATATGCAAACTTATCAACCATTCTACCATAAAAATTTACCAAACCGAGAAAACCTTTTAATTGTCTATGGTTTCTAGGTATTGGAAATTCTCTTATTAGTTCAAGCTTTGCTTCCTGAGCTTTTATTCCTTCAGGAGTAAGCGTAAAGCCAAGAAAATCAATTTCTTGTCTAAAGAAATGTGTCTTTTTAAGTCTAAGAGTGAAATTATACTCTTCTAGTCTTTTAAACAATTTTTCAAGATGCACTAAATGAGCTTCTTCTGATCCGGAGATACATAATAAATCATCAACAAAATTTATTATGTTTTTACCGAGCCCTCAGATAGCAAAATCTAAGCCTCTCACAAATGCTGAGGTACTTACACTGGTGCCAAAAGGACAAACGTTAAATTCATATACTTTGCCTTCGTGCATAAAACCAGTATATTTTTTGCTTTCTTCAGCTAACGGTATCTGCCAAAAACTACTCGTTAAATCAAGACTTGTCATCACTGCAATTTCATCACAAATTTGCAATAATTCCTCTACATTTCTAGGAGACTCATAATCTTTTACAAAGCGCTTATTTGCCTCTCTAGCATCAAGACACGGCCTCACCGTTCCGTCTTTTTTTACTGGAGTCACCAATGGACTAATGTATTGACTGTTTGACCTTCTAATCACTTTCCAGTCTAACATCTTTTTTATCATTGCTCTAACAATTTCTCTATTGTTAATTGCAATAGGATATGGAGCAACATAAAATGCAGAATCATCTTTAATCTTGATTTTATATTCAAAATTCTTTAATAATCCTGGTTTTTTACAAAAAACCTTTTTATATCTCCAGATGAGATTTCTGAGACTGTCGATAGTTTTCGGATTTTTACAGAGGCAATTCTGAAGTTTCTCTTCTACTTCTTGCACTGTAATGTCATACAGATCTGTGTCATCTGATGACAAATTATTAATTACCAGAGACGCCTCGCATTGATTTCCATGCAACTCTGTGTAATTTTTATTGAGTTCAGAGAGAAAAGTCCGACCTACATTTAATTCGGCTTGTTCCTCCTGACTCCAATAATCCTCAACTTCTCCAAAATCTTCGATTGCCTCAATGCAACGATGATTTATCTCTTCTATACTCAATGGAGAGATTTTATAAATTAACCATTCCATATTATCTTTTGATTCTCTTAACTCCACTGTGCCCATACGAAATTTGATAGACATATCAAAACTTCCCATAGCATCAACTCCAATTATGCAATCCCTAGATAATCTCGGAATTACAATGATATTAAGATTTTTGCTTGTTTTTCCAATAGTAACTTCCGCAAAAAATTGAATCTTTAGACGGACAGATTGAGCTCCAATAGCCCCTTTAATAACTTGTCCTATAATAGGTAACGTTGGACATTTATTAAATTTATCAACATGCAATCTGTAAAATTCATCAGAAATGCACGTGATAGGGCTGCCTATATCGATGAGAGCTTCTACCTCGACATCTTGCAAATTTATTTTAATCACAGGACACTCTGTGTTTTGGCATTTTTGAATTCTCTCCTCCGGACCATCTAACAAGGCTCCTCTAGGATCTTCAAAAATCGTTTGAATATATCCTTTTCTAGAATCAGTCGCCTCATTACTCTCTCTATTTGAGATAAAATCCGGGGCACATGCTGCAACTGTCGTTAGTTTCCCGCCATTCCGCATGCCTCTAACGGATTTTTTAAAATTTCTCTATCTAAAGAGTAAATGTCATGTCCATTTTTCGATTTAGTACCAGTACTCTTCTGTGGCATTTTCTTAAATATACTCTGTCCACCCGAAGTTTTCTGACTAGTCGCAGCTTCTCCGGATTTAGCTTGAATTTTATTAGTCTCAGAGCTCTCCTCGGATTTACTTTGACTATTCAGATTGTTACTGTTATTATTATTAAACCTTTGATTGTTCCAAGGTTTAAAATTTTTCTGAGAATTCTGTACTGTAGAATTAGTACTAGCACCAGAATCCGTAGATTTATTGGATAATACAGATTTACTCTCTTTTTCCCTCTACATTCCAATATCTTTGCAAGATAATAAATCAAGCAAACCTGATTTAGTTTCTATTTTCTGTGTAGAACTGCAAATCTTACTTCGAATCCATGATGATCCGCAAGTTTTCTTACAAGCTCTTTTTCAGACATTTCTCCTATGTCTACTGCTTGACTCATTAATTCAGTAGTATATTCTACTCGAGTTTTTTTCTCCATACCACTGTATGTACCATATTCAATTTTTCTTTTGATTTGGTCAGTGATATCAGAATTCCAAAATCTCTGTTTGAATTCTTTTTCGAATTGATCGAATGATGAGATAGAATTTTCTATCATATCCCACCAACTACCTGCTATACCTCTCAAAGAACGTGCCAAAATATACTTGACATCGTCTAGAGGCAAATCCTCCGATCCCATATATCTTTTAACCTCCCTTAAAAATTTCATAGGCTTATCAGATAAATCAGCCTTGAAAATAGGAGCAGACATTTTTTCTCTCCGAAAAGCAGAGCGACTCGTATTTAAGAAACTCTGATTTACTCTTGTACTCCTGTCCGGAGACAAAGTTAAACTAGGCTTAGTTATATTTTCTCTTAGCCTGTCTTTATTGGTCTCATGGGCGAAGGAGATCGACTACTATTGGATAATCGTCTAGTCGAAGCTCTCCTATCTCTTATTTCATCATCTGACCATTTTATTGAGTTATTTCTAGTAACTCTAGATTTTTCATTATCTTTATTGATCCGACTTTTGAATAGATCAATTTTCAGTTCATTTTCAATCTCATGATCTTTGACATTTTCCGTCATTCTCATGAGATCGTAGAGCTGCTCACTATGCTTATCAACGCTAAGCTCATGAGTGCTTAATCTGCTTTGCAGAATGTCTATTTCATTCTCAGCGTTTAACTTAAATGTTCTTAAATCGC
>JACCIB010001793.1:0-20118 GCA_018906965.1 Philotrypesis tridentata | reverse complement strand
AGACTCGCGCGCCCTGGATCTTGGATCTGCTAAGTCCGATCTTCTATGACAAGCAGACGAATGACTTTTTTATCGGCTCGATTACTCAGACTATGGAGTACAGGGAAAAGAATAATATCAATAAGAGGCATGATTTTATCGATCTGCTCATGGGCATCAAGAATGATCCGAGCAAGGTCAACAATATCGGTACGTTGCACATTGCAGTAAATGGGTTATTTAGTGGCTGGAATCTCATAATTGTAGTTTGTTTGTCATTGACAGAACTTCTTGCTTCTAGCACTTTATAGAATTTTGATTATAGTTGGAAGGTTTGAAATTATAATTACTTATAATTAATTAAGTATAGTTTTTATTTTCGTATCAGAAATGACGGATGCTTTTATCGCCTCCCAAGCGTTTGTTTTCTTCCTCGCCGGCTTCGAAACGTCATCGTTAACCATAAGCCATGCCTTATACGAACTGGCTCAGAATCACTCCATACAGGATGAGCTTCGTGCAGAAATTATGCAAAAAATGAAGACTAATAAAGGAGAGCTGACGTACGAAACAACGAAAAACATGAAGTACCTACACAAAGTTTTCTGTGGTAATTTATCAATTTCCCGATGCATATCACGTAGAGATATTTTGTAATTCTACGATAATTGTAGACTGACTATATATAAATGTTTAAACTTCACAGAAACACTGAGAAAATATCCACCAGCTACTCAACTTCAGAGAATGTCAATGGAACCCTACACTTTATCCGGAACGAACGTGACAATACCTAAAAATACGCTGATGTGGATTCCGGTTTATGCGATTCATCACGACCCAGAGATTTATCCTGAACCGGAAAAATTCGATCCCGAAAGATTCAATGATGAAAACGAGAAAGAAAGGCATCCATCTTTTTATCTACCTTTTGGCGATGGTCCAAGGAATTGCGTAGGTATGTATTCGCACAATATAACGCGACGTTTTTTTTTATTTAACTATTTCAAATCAGCCTGGGTTAGGTGAAAAAGAAATCAATTTCAGATTTCTATTGAAATTCATAATGAAATGATATTACTGCTTTGCAGGTGCCCGTTTTGCCATCTACCAGACGAAAGTCGGCATCATACATATCTTAAAAAAATACAAAGTTGAGGTCTGTGATGAAACTTGTATACCGTATGAGATAAATCCGAGATCGTCTTTATTGACACCGGTGAATGCTATTAAATTAAAATTTAGAAAGCTGGATGAATGCTGATTTTTCTGAATTGGCAGAGCATAGCAAACATCTTTATTATAAAAAATATTCATATATTTATTAACGCAAAAATAAACCAAAATTTTATTTTTTATACTAAATATAGTAGTAATGTAATTTAACTTTTTATCTCGTCGTACAGCATACTGTACATAATATGTAGAATTTTTTTTACCGACAATGAAATTTAATGTATGATAATTTCATTATTGCTTATAGTTTCTTTAAATAAAAACAAATCAAACACTACATTGTCATTCGCAATGTCTCACCGTCTACATCGCTGGTTCATATACATTTGTGCATATTAGTACCTAGTCTTTGTACAATCACTTATGATTGTGTATAATTTTATCTCGAATACAATCACACATTTTGCTTATCAGATTTATTGCTCTGTATAAATCTGTACATATAAAATATAATATATATGTGTATATACGTATATGTATCAAGTAATGAATTTAAAAGATACTGAAAGAATGTTAAATCATGCTACAAAAGATTACTAAAAATAAATTTAAAGAAAATATACTTGTTTTATTTTATACTTTTAAAAAATAGATACATAATTATAAATGAAAATAAACTACGTTATATAAATTCCTAATTTTGTTAATTATGTTCCACGTACCATTCATTGCATTTCTTTTCATTTTATCTAACAATTTAATTCTGTATAAGTTCACTTGTCATTTATGTTTATTTGACCGTAGATAATCAAAATTATTTTATCGCAGGCATAAGGTGCCTCCAACAAAGGCAACAGGCCCAGTCAACGATAAAAATGAGTCGCGCTTGTACCATGTAAAAAAGAATCGCGTCGTACACAGCTTTCTTTCGCTGCCTGTTTTATATTCCAATCAAATCGATCTTTCTCTCAGATCTCAGAATGTCGCTAGACCTTTTCGACGTTGCTGCTGGTCTAACAGCACTAAGTCTACTTATCTACTACTATCTCAATTCAAACAAGAACTTTTGGCAGAGCCGTGGCGTCAAGGGACCTAAGCCCCAATTACTGTTCGGCACAACTGGTGATGTCATCCTCGGCCGCAAGTCTATGGCGCAATACCTGCATGGCATATACAAGTCTTATCGAGACGAGCCTTTCGTCGGACTCTTCGCCATCAGGAAACCCCTCCTCATGCTGCGCGATCCTGAACTCATAAAAGACGTTCTGATCAAAGACTTCTCAACGTTCAATTACCGTGGAATAAAATCCGCCATTAAGGCCGAGCCTCTGACGCAGCACCTCGTGTTCCTCGAGCCGGAACGCTGGCGACCCCTCCGACAAAAGCTCTCGCCCACTTTCACTTCCGGTAAGCTCAAGGACATGTTCTACCTGCTCGAGGAGTGTGCCGAAACACCTGGACAGCTTCCTCGACGACTACGTGAAGAAGAACCCGGTGATCGAGTGTCGCGACCTCGCGGCCAAGTTCACTACCGACGTTATTGGCGTCTGTGCTTTTGGTCTCAACATGAATGCCATCGCCGAGGAAGGACAGCGAGTTTCGAAAGATCGCGCGCAAAATCTTTAGCTTGTCGACGCTGAACTTAGTGAGGACCTCAACTGAGATCTCGGCGCGCCTTGGCTCTTGGATTTGTTAAGTCCGATTTTCTATGACAAGCAGACGAACGACTTCTTTATCGGTTCGATACCCAACTATGGAGTACAGGGAGAAGAATAATATAAAGAGACACGATTTTATCGATTGCTCATGGGCATCAAAAACGATCCGAGCAAGGTCAACAATATCGGTACGTTGTTACAATGCAGTAAATTGATTCTTAAGAGGCTTGAATCTCATAATTGCAGTTTCTTGTTATTAGCATTTTTTTTTTGATTATTTATTTGATTACTTATATTTAATTGAGTATATTTTAAAATTTTCATATCAGAAATGACGGATACTTTGATCGCCGCTCAAGCGTTTGTTTTCTTCCTTGCCGGTTTCGAAACGTCATCGTCAACCATAAGCCATGCCTTATACGAACTGGCTCAGAATCAATCCATACAGGATGAGCTTCGTGCAGAAATTATGCAAAACCTAAAGAGTAATAACGGAGAACTGACGTACGATACAACGAAAAACATGAAGTACCTACACAAAGTTTTCTGTGGTAATTTCAATTTTGCGATGTATATCATGTAAAGATATGTTATTATTAATTGCAGAATTGCTAAATATATAAGTTTAAACTTCACAGAAACGTTGAGAAAATATCCACCAGCTACTCAACTTCAGAGAATGTCAATGGAACCGTACACTTTATCCGGGACGAACGTGACAATACCTAAAAATACGCTGGTGTGGATTCCGGTTTATGCTATTCAACACGATCCAGAGATTTATCCCGAACCGGAAAAATTCGATCCCGAAAGATTCAGTGAAGAAAACGTAAAGGAACGGCATCCATCTTTTTATCTACCTTTCGGCGATGGTCCTAGGAATTGCATAGGTACATGTTCACTGATTCACACAATATAGCGTGGCTCCTTTTGAGTTAGAAATCAATTTCAGTTTGCTATAGAAACTAAGTGTACTGATATGATATTATTGCTTTGCAGGTGCTCGTTTTGGCAACTACCAGACGAAAGTCGGCATTATACATATCTTAAAAAAATACAAAGTTGAAGTCTGCGATGAAACTAGTATACCGTATGAGATAAATCCGAGATCGTTTTTATTGACACCGGTGAATGCTATTAAATTAAAATTTAAAAAACTCGATTAATGCTGATTTGTCTGAATTTTAAGAGAATAGCAATTATTTTTATTATAAAGAATACTCATACAGTTAATAACGCAAAAATAAACAAAAATTTTATTTTTCTACTAAATATACTATAGTAATGTTTACAAACTTTATTATCTCATCGTACAACATACTGCATAGAACGCATATTATTTTTTTTTATCAGATAATTAAATTTAATGTATCATAATTTTACCATTGCAAACAGTTTCTTCTAATAAAAAAATTAGGCACTAGATTGTTATTCGCAATGTCACGCTGTCTTTATCGGTGGTTCTGTAGCTTCATCAAATAGATTTATGCTTACACGCTTCGCCTGATGTCTTTGAGCAATCACTTGTGATTGTGTAAAATCGAGCTTGTAGACCGTTGCACTCTGAAGTCACTATGTAGTTAAGCTCAGCATGCGGTTATACACTGTCATGTTTACACAGGCGTAATGCGCCTGTAACGTAGGCAACACGTCCAGCCTAAGAGATTTAGTTTACACAGGCGTAATGCGCCTGTAACGTAGGCAACACGTCCAGCCTAAGAGATTTAGTTTACACAGGCGTAATGTGCCTGTAACGTAGGCAACACGTCCAGCCTAAGAGATTTAGTTTACACAGGCGCAATGCGCCTGTAACGTAGGCAACACGTCCAGCCTAAGAGATGGTTAATATTATGAGACAAAAAATCTTCAGCTCTTGAGTCTGTACATTCGTCTGTCTGTACACGCGTCGAATACATTTTTCTTACACTGCCTATTTATATTTCTTATCAAATAGATCAACCTACAGTGTATCTTAAGCGAACTAAAATTACGCTTACAGGTGTACATGTATATCACCTGATATGATTCCAATCGATTACGTGTGTAAACAAACAAGATTAGGTAGTGTGTCTTAATACTACTGACTCTTCCATATTGCACTCACGTGTTCTTGCGCAGTTGTCAAGATTTTACTTGTATAATTTTACAATAAATGTAGAAATTGAAAGTGTTCGATTTTGTCAGGTATACAAAAATTGATTTGATTTCCATATTAAACACAAGTTAGAATATTTTTTAATACACTTTAACTTCTTAATTTGTCTCAGATCTCACAATGTCGCTAGGCCTCTTCGACTGCGCTACCGGACTGGCAGTACTATTTCTACTAATCTATTACTATCTCAGCTTGAACAAGAACTTCTGGCAGAGTCGTAGCGTCAAAGGACCCAAACCCCAACTTCTGTTCGGCACAATTCGCGACGTCGTCCTCGGCCACAAGAATCTGGGGCAATACCTGCATGGAGTATACAAGTCATACCGAAACGAGCCTTTCGTCGGTCTCTTCGCCATGAGGAAGCCCGTCCTCATGCTACGCGATCCAGAACTCATAAAAGACGTTCTGATCAAAGATTTCTCAACGTTCAATCATCGTGGAATCGAAACCGCGCTCAAGGCCGAGCCTCTGACGGAGCACCTCGTCTTCCTCGAGCCGGAACGTTGGCGACCGCTGCGGCAAAAGCTCTCGCCCACCTTCACTTCCGGAAAGCTCAAGGAAATGTTCTACCTGCTCGAGGAGTGCGCCGAGCACCTGGACAGCTTCCTCGACGACTACGTGAAGAAGAACCCGGTGATCGAGTGCCGCGACCTCGCGGCCAAGTTCACTACCGACGTTATTGGCGTCTGTGCTTTTGGTCTCAACATGAACGCCATCGCCGAGGAGGACAGCGAGTTTCGAAAGGTCGCCCGCCAAGTTTTTAGCTTGTCGACGTTGAGCTTCGTGAGGAACCAACTGAAAATCGGCGCGCCTTGGCTCTTGGATCTGTTAAGTCCGATTTTCTATGATAAGCAGATGAACGAATTCTTTATCGGCTCGATCACCCAGACTATGGAGTACAGGGAGAAAAATAATGTCAATAGGCATGACTTTATCGATCTGCTTATAAGCATCAAGAACGATTCTAGGAAGGTTAACAATATCGGTATGTTCTACATTGCAATAAATGGGTTATAGATTGGCATTGCATAATTATAGTTTCATTGTTGTTGACAGAACTTCTTCATTCTAGCACTTTACTGAATTTAGATTAGTTCAATATTTGAAATCATCGTTAATTAGAATTAATTAAGTATATTAATATTTTTCGTATCAGAAATGACAGATACTTTTATCGCCGCCCAAGCTTTTGTTTTCTTCCTTGCCGGTTTCGAAACGTCATCGTCAACCATAAGCCATGCCTTATACGAACTGGCTCAGAATCAATCCATACAGGATGAGCTTCGTGCAGAAATTATACAAAAATTAAAGAGTAATAACGGAGAACTGACGTATGAAACAATAAAAAACATGAAGTACCTGCATAAAATTTTCTGTGGTAATTTCAATTTTCGATGTTTATCACGTAAAGTTATCTTATTACTATGTATAGAAGTTTAAATTTCGCAGAAACATTGAGAAAATATCCACCATTCACTGAACTTCAGAGAATGGCAATGGAACCTTACACTTTATCCGGAACGAACGTGACAATACCTAAAAATACGCTGGTGTGGATTCCGATTTATGCTATTCAACACGACCCAGAGATTTATCCGGAACCGGAAAAATTCGATCCCGAAAGATTCAGTAATGAAAACGTGAAAGAAAGGCATCCATCTTTTTATCTACCTTTTGGCGATGGTCCTAGAAATTGTGTAGGTATGTATTTACACAATATATCCTTTTTTCTTGTGATTTTTTACTATTTTAATCCAGCCAAGGATAGAAAAGAATTCAATTTATGATTTCTATTGGAATTCATATACTGAAATCATATTACTTTTGCAGGTGCTCGTTTTGGCAACTACCAGACGAAAGTCGGCATCATACATATCTTAAAAAAATACAAAGTTGAGGTTTGTGATGAAACCAGTAAATCGTATGAGATAAATCCGAAATTGTTTTTATTGACGCCAAAGAATGGTATTAAATTAAAATTTAAAAAGCTCGATGAATGCTCATATTCCTGAATTGGTAGAGCATACATATGTAGGAGTATTAATATATACTTATTTGGTTCAAGCGACAGACAACTTCTATATTGAGTTATATTATCTTCTGGAGATTAATATTTGAATCGTGTATCAAATATTTTTATTATAATTAGTACTCACACAGTTAATAAAGAAAAAAATTAATTTTATTTTTCATACGCTATAGTAACGTAATTACATTTTTATTTAGTACATAATTACTTTTTTCATATTTCCATTGATAAAAAACATCAAATACTATAATTTTAATGCCGAATAAATAATTTTTAAAAATAGGAAATATAACAAATGATGTACAATGATTATACTTTTTTTGACTACAGCGTTGTTTATTGTATTAGAACAAATTGACTAAACGCGCCTGCAACGAGGGCAACACTTTCAGTCAGTAATAACCATGAGTCGTGTATCTATACCTACCATACAAAAAGAATACAGGTCTCTATAGCTTTTGAGTTTGCGAGATCGAATCGTGTCGTGTATATTTTTCTTTCGCTGCTTTTTTGTGCTTTTATTCAAATCTATCAACCTACGACGTATGTTAAAAAAAACTGGAAAGAATAAGGAAAAAAAAGCTTTTCGCGCAGCGTCACGCTGACTCTACCGCTTCTTCAGTAATGCATCCCACTTGATATAATTCAAACCGATTACGTACGTAAAAACCAATAATTATCAGTACTACCTTAACACTACTGACTCTACCGTACTGCGCACAAATCTTCTCGCGGTATCGCAGTCGCCGACTCATGCATGCAGCATTGTAACAATTGCACAAAATTCGAACATACTCTATTTTACCAGGTACAAGAATAATTAATTTAATTTTCATATTACACACAAATTGCAATATTTTTTAATCCACTTCAACTTTTATTTTTGCCTCAGATCTCAGAATGTCACTAGGCCTTTTCGAGATTGCTGCCGGTCTGGTAGCACTAACCCTACTTATCTATTACTATCTCAACTCAAACAATGATTTCTGGCGGAGTCGTGGTGTCAAAGGTCCTAAACCCCAACTTCCGTTCGGCACAACTGGCGACGTCATCCTCGGCCGCAAGTCTATGGCGAAATACCTGCAGGAAGTATACGAAGCTTATCGAAACGAGCCTTACGTTGGTCTCTTCGCCATCAGGAAGCCACTCCTCATGCTGCGCGATCCTGAACTCATAAAAGACGTTCTGATCAAAGACTTCTCAACCTTCAATTACCGCGGAGTAAAAATCGCCGCTAAGGCCGAGCCTCTGACGCAGCACCTCATCTTGCTCGAGCCGGAACGCTGGCGACCCCTCAGACAAAAGCTCTCACCCACATTCACTTCCGGTAAGATCAAGGAAATGTTCTATCTGCTCGAGGAGTGCGCCCAACACCTGGACAGCTTCCTCGACGACTTCGTGAGGAAGAACCCGGTGATCGAGTGTCGCGACCTGGCAGCCAAGTTCACCACCGACGTCATTGGCGTCTGCGCATTTGGCTTCAACATGAACGCCATCGCCGAGGAGGACAGCGAGTTTCGAAAGATCGCGCGCAAAATTTTCAGCGTCTCGACGCTGAGCTTCGTGCAGAACCAACTGAGACTCGGTGCGCCCTGGCTCCTGGATCTGTTAAGCCCGATTTTCTATGACAAGGAAATGAACGAATTCTTTATCGGCTCGATTATGCAGACTATGGAGTATAGGGAGAAGAATAATATAAAGAGGCATGATTTCATCGATCTACTCATGGCCATCAAGAACGATTCGAGCAAGGTCAATAATATCGGTATGCTGTATATTGCAGTAAATGAATTATTTCGAGGCTGGCATCTCATAATTGCAGCTTTCTTTGTTATTAGCAGACTTCTTGCTTCTAGCACTGTTAGAATTTGGATTAGCTGAAATGTTTGAATTATAATTACTTATATTTAATTAAGTATATTTTTTATTTTCATATCAGAAATGACGGATAGTTTGATCGCTTCCCAAGCCTTTATTTTCTTCCTTGCCGGTTATGAAACGTCATCGTCAACCATAAGCAATGCCTTATACGAACTGGCTCAGAATAAATCCGTACAAGATGAGCTTCGCACAGAAATTATACAAAAACTGAAGAGTGACAACGGAAAGTTGACATACGATACAACCAAAAACATGAAGTACCTACACAAAGTTTTCTGTGGTAATTTCTACTTCACTATATGAATATTACGTAAAGATATTTTATTATTATATGATAATTGCAGAATCTCTATATAAAAAGTTTAAATTTCCAGAAACATTGAGAAAATATCCACCAGCTACTGAACTTCAGAGAATGGCAATGGAACCTTACACTTTATCCGGAACGAACGTGACAATACCTAAAAATACGCTGGTGTGGATTCCGGTTTATGCGATTCATCACGATCCAGAGATTTATCCCGAACCGGAAAAATTCGATCCCGAAAGATTCAGTGATGAAAACGTGAAAGAAAGGCATCCATCTTTTTATCTACCTTTTGGCGATGGTCCTAGGAATTGCGTAGGTATGCATTCGCACAATATAACGCGAGGTTTCTTGTGATTTAACTATTTTAAATCAGCTTGGGTTAGGTGGAAAAGAAATCAATTTCAGATTTCTATTAAAATTCATATAGTGAAATGATATTACTGCTTTGCAGGCGCTCGTTTTGGCAACTACCAGACGAAAGTCGGCCTCATACATATCTTAAAAAAATATGAAGTCGAAGTCTGCGATGAAACTAGTATACCCTATGAGATAAATCCGAGATCGTTTTTATTGACACCGTTGAATGGCATTAAATTAAAATTTAAAAAGGTCGATTAATGCTAATTTTTCTGAATTTGCACAGCATACATATGCAGGAGTGCATACATATTTAATTATTTCAATTTTCAGTTCTATGTATCAAGTAATGAATTTACAAGAGATATTAAAAAATGTTAAATTATCCTAGAATAGATGATTATCGATAAATTAAAAAAAAAATAAACTTGTTTCATCTTACTTTGTAAAAACTGGATACATATAATTATAAATGATTATAAACTACGTTAGTAGAACTTCCTAATATTGTTAATTAGTTTTCATCGTCACATTTATTGCATTTCTTTTCATTCTATCTAACAATTTAATTCTACATTGGTTTTCTCGTCATATATATTTTTCTTATCTGGCTAAAGATAAGTAACATTATTTTATCACAGAAGTAACGTGCCTGCAACGAAGGCAACACAACCAGCCAACGATAAAGATGAGTCGCACTTATACCATGGAAAGTAGTGCACAGGTCTGTAGCTCTCGAGTCTGCGAGATCAAATCGCGTCCTATATATTTTCCTTTCGTTGTCTTTTAGTGTTTTTAATCAAATCGATCAACCTACAGTACACGTATGGGGAACTGGAAAGATAAAGAATAATATATAACATTGCGCTAACTCTACTGCTTCTTCAATGGCTATACCTACGTGTACCTGGATACCACCTGACATGTTTGTAACCGACTACGTCCGTAACCGAACTATAACTCTCTGGATACTGTGCCTTTAAACTGCTGACTATCCTGTACTACGCACAAATGTGTTTACGGTATCGCCGTTGTCGAAATTTACAAACACAGCTAATACAGCTTCACAATAATTGTATAAAATCCGAATTCGCTCGATTTTATCAGGTATATAAGAATAATTGATTTGATTATCATATTACACTAAAGTTGGAATACTTACTAATACACTTTAACTTGTAATTTTCTCTCAGATTTTACAATGTCGCTAGGCCTTTTCGAGGTTGCTGCCGGTCTGGTAGCACTAACTCTACTTATCTACTACTACCTCAATTCAAACAAGGATTTCTGGCAGAGCCGTGGCGTCAAAGGACCTAAGCCCCAATTACTGTTCGGTACAACTGGTGATGTCATCCTCGGCCGCAAGTCTATGGCGCAATACCTGCTTGGCATATACAAGTCTTACCCAGACGAGCCTTTCGTCGGACTCTTCGCCCTCAGGAAGCCCGTCCTCATGCTGCGCGATCCTGAACTCATAAAAGACGTTCTGATCAAGGATTTCTCAACGTTCAATTACCGTGGAATCAAACCCGCGCTCAAGGCCGAGCCTCTGACGGAGCACCTCCTCTTCCTCGGGCCGAAACGCTGGCGACCCCTCCGACAGAAGCTTTCGCCCGCATTCACTTCCGGTAAGATCAAGGACATGTTCTACCTGCTCGAGGAGTGTGGTGAACACCTGGACAGCTTCCTCGACGACTACGTGAGGAAGAACCCCGTGATCGAGTGTCGCGAACTCGCGGCCAAGTTCACCACCGACGTCATTGGCGTCTGCGCATTTGGCCTCAACATGAACGCCATCGCCGAGGAGGACAGCGAGTTTCGAAAGGTCGCACGCAGGGCTTTCAGTTTGTCGACGCTGAACTTCGCGAGGGTCCAATTGAGACTCGGCGCGCCTTGGCTTCTGAATTTGCTAAGATTCATTTTCTATGACAAGCAGACGAACAAATTCTTTACCAGCTCGATTACTCAGACTATAGAGTACAGAGAGAAGAATGATATTAACAGGCATGATTTCATCGATCTGCTCATAGGCATCAAGAACGATCCGAGCAAGGTCAATAATATCGGTACGCTGTATATTGCAGTAAATGAATTATTTAGAGGCTGGCATCTCATAATTGCAGCTTCTTTGTTATTAGCAGGCTTCTTGCTTCTAGCACTGTATAGAATTTGGATTAGTTGAAATGTTTCAAATTATAATTACTTATATTTAATTAAGTATATTTTTTATTTTCATATCAGAAATGACGGATACTTTGATCGCCTCCCAAGCGTTTGTTTTCTTCCTTGCCGGTTTGGAAACATCATCGTTAACGATAAGCCATGCCTTATACGAACTGGCTCAGAATCACTGCATGCAGGACGAGATTCGTACAGAAATTATGCAAACAATAAAGAGTAGCAATGGGGAGCTGACGTACG
The DNA here is from genome assembly GCA_018906965.1 of Philotrypesis tridentata. NCBI lineage: Eukaryota > Metazoa > Arthropoda > Insecta > Hymenoptera > Pteromalidae > Philotrypesis > Philotrypesis tridentata. The sequence goes on along the minus strand of JACCIB010001793.1, from coordinate 8,152 downwards.
AAACAACGAAAAAGATGAAGTACCTGCACAAAGTTTTCTGTGGTAATTTCAATTTCCCGATGCATATCACGTAGAGATATTTTGTAATTCTACGATAATTGTAGACCTGACTATATGTAAATGTTTAAACTTCACAGAAACACTGAGAAAATATCCACCAGCTACTCAACTTCAGAGAATGTCAATGGAACCCTACACTTTATCCGGAACGAACGTGACAATACCTAAAAATACGCTGATGTGGATTCCGGTTTATGCGATTCATCACGACCCAGAGATTTATCCTGAACCCGAAAAATTCGATCCCGAAAGATTCAGTGATGAAAACGAGAAAGAAAGGCATCCATCTTTTTATCTACCCTTTGGCGATGGTCCAAGGAATTGCGTAGGTATGTGTATTCGCACAATATAACGCGACGTTTTTTTTGATTTAACTGTTTTAAATCAGCCTAGGTTAGGTAAAAAAAAAACAATTTCAGATTTCTATTGAAATTCATATAATGAAATGATATTACTGATTTGCAGGTGCCCGTTTTGCCATCTACCAGACGAAAGTCGGCATCATACATATCTTAAAAAAATACAAAGTTGAGGTCTGTGATGAAACTTGTATACCGTATGAGATAAATCCGAGATCGTCTTTATTGACACCGGTGAATGCTATTAAATTAAAATTTAGAAAGCTGGATGAATGCTGATTTTTCTGAATTGGCAGAACATAGCAAACTTCTTTATTGTAAAAAATATTCATACATTTAATAACGCAAAAATAAACCAAAATTTTATTTTTCTATACTAAATATAGTAGTAATGTAATTTAACTTTTTATCTCATCGTATAGCATACTGTACATAATATGTAGAATTTTTTTTACCGACAATGAAATTTAATGTATGATAATTTCATTATTGCATATAGTTTCTTTAAATAAAAACAAATCAAACACTGCATTGTCATTCGCAATGTCTCACCGTCTACATCGCTGGTTCATATACATTTGTGCATATTAGCACCTAGTCTTTGTACAATCACTTATGATTGTGTATAATTTTATCACGAATACAATCACACATTTTGCTTATCAGGATTTATTGCTCTGTATAAATCTGTACATATAAAATATAATATATATGTGTATATACGTATATGTATCAAGTAATGAATTTAAAAGATACTGAAAGAATGTTAAATCATGCTACAAAAGATTACTAAAAATAAATTTATAGAAAATATACTTGTTTATTTTATACTTTTAAAAAATAGATACATAATTATAAATGAAAATAAACTACGTTATATAAATTCCTAATTTTGTTAATTATGTTCCACGTACCATTCATTGCATTTCTTTTCATTTTATCTAACAATTTAATTCTGTATAAGTTCACTTGTCATTTATGTTTATTTGACCGTAGATAATCAAAATTATTTTATCGCAGGCATAAGTGCCTCCAACAAAGGCAACAGGCCCAGTCAACGATAAAAATGAGTCGCGCTTGTACCATGTAAAAAAGAACGCAGATCTCTAGCTCCTGACTCTGCGAAATCGAATCGCGTCGTACACAGCTTTCTTTCGCTGCCTGTTTTATATTCCAATCAAATCGATCTTTCTCTCAGATCTCAGAATGTCGCTAGACCTTTTCGAGGTTGCTGCTGGTCTAACAGCACTACTAAGTCTACTTATCTACTACTATCTCAATTCAAACAAGGACTTTTGGCAGAGCCGTGGCGTCAAGGGACCTAAGCCCCAATTACTATTCGGTACAACTGGTGATGTCGTCCTCGGCCGCAAGTCTATGGCGCAATACCTGCATGGCATATACAAGTCTTATCGAGACGAGCCTTTCGTCGGACTCTTCGCCATCAGGAAAACCCGTCCTCATGCTGCGCGATCCGGAACTCATAAAAGACGTTCTGATCAAAGACTTCACAACGTTCAATTACCGTGGAGTAAAATCCGCCATTAAGGCCGAGCCTCTGACGCAGCACCTCGTGTTCCTCGAGCCGGAACGCTGGCGACCCCTCCGACAAAAGCTCTCGCCCACTTTTACTTCCGGTAAGCTCAAGGACATGTTCTACCTGCTCGAGGAGTGTGCCGAACACCTGGACAGCTTCCTCGACGACTACGTGAAGAAGAACCCGGTGATCGAGTGCCGCGACCTCGCGGCCAAGTTCACTACCGACGTTATTGGCGTCTGTGCTTTTGGCCTCAACATGAATGCCATCGCCGAGGAAGACAGCGAGTTTCGAAAGATCGCGCGCAAAATTTTTAGCTTGTCGACGCTGAACTTCGTGAGGACTCAACTGAGACTCGGCGCGCCTTGGCTCCTGGATCTGTTAAGTCCGATTTTCTATGACAAGCAGACGAACGACTTCTTTATCGGTTCGATTACCCAGACTATGGAGTACAGGGAGAAGAATAATATAAAGAGACACGATTTTATCGATCTGCTCATGGGCATCAAAAACGATCCGAGCAAGGTCAACAATATCGGTACGTTGTACAATGCAGTAAATTGATTCTTAAGAGGCTTGAATCTCATAATTGCAGTTTCTTTGTTATTAGCATTTTTTTTTGATTATTTATTTGGATTAGTTAAAATGTTTGAAATTATAATTACTTATATTTAATTGAGTATATTTTAAATTTTCATATCAGAAATGACGGATACTTTGATCGCCGCTCAAGCGTTTGTTTTCTTCCTTGCCGGTTTCGAAACGTCATCGTCAACCATAAGCCATGCCTTATACGAACTGGCTCAGAATCAATCCATACAGGATGAGCTTCGTGCAGAAATTATGCAAAACCCTAAAGAGTAATAACGGGGAACTGACGTACGATACAACGAAAAACATGAAGTATCTACACAAAGTTTTCTGTGGTATTTCAATTTTGCGATGTATATCATGTAAAGATATGTTATTATTAATTGCAGAATTGCTAAATATATAAGTTAAAACTTCACAGAAACGTTGAGAAAATATCCACCCGCTACTCAACTTCAGAGAATGTCAATGGAACCGTACACTTTATCCGGACGAATGTGACAATACCTAAAAATACGCTGGTGTGGATTCCGGTTTATGCTATTCAACACGATCCAGAGATTTATCCCGAACCGGAAAAATTCGATCCCGAAAGATTCAGTGAAGAAAACGTAAAAGAACGGCATCCATCATTTTATCTACCTTTCGGCGATGGTCCTAGGAATTGCATAGGTATATATTCACTGATTCACACAATATAACGTGGCTCCTTTTGAGTTAGAAATCAACTTCAGATTGCTATAGAAACAAGTGTACTGATATCATATTATTGCTTTACAGGTGCTCGTTTTGGCAACTACCAGACGAAAGTCGGCATCATACATATCTTAAAAAAATACAAAGTTGAGGTCTGCGATGAAACTAGTATACCGTATGAGATAAATCCGAGATCGTTTTTATTGACACCGGTGAATGCTATTAAATTAAATTTAAAAAAACTCGATTAATGCTGATTTGTCTGAATTTCAAGAGCATAGCAATTATTTTTATTATAAAGAATACTCATACAGTGAATAACGCAAAAATAAACAAAAATTTTATTTTTCTACTAAATATACTATAGTAATGTTTTATAAACTTTTTTATCTCATCGTACAACATACTCCATAGAACGCATATTATTTTTTTTACCGATAATTAAATTTAATGTATCATAATTTTACTATTGCAAACTGTTTTTTCGAATAAAAAAATTAGGCACTATATTGTTATTCGCAATGTCACGCTGTCTATATCGGTGGTTCCGTAGCTCCATCATATACATTTATGCTTACACGCATCGCCTGATGTCTTTGAGCAATCACTTGTGATTGTGTAAAATCGAGATTGTAGCTCGTTGCACTCTGAAATCACTATGTAGTTAAGCTCAGCATGCGGTTATACACTGTCATGTTTACACAGGCGTAATGCGCCTGTAACGTAGGCAACACGTCCAGCCTAAGAGATTTAGTTTACACTCAGGCGTAATGCGCCTGTAACGTAGGCAACACGTCCAGCCTAAGAGATTTAGTTTACACAGGCGTAATGCGCCTGTAACGTAGGCAACACGTCCAGCCTAAGAGATTTAGTTTACACAGGCGTAATGCGCCTGTAACGTAGGCAACACGTCCAGCCTAAGAGATGGTTAATATTATGAGACAAAAAAATCTTCAGCTCTTGAGTCTGTACATTCGTCTGTCTGTACACGCGTCGAATACATTTTTCTTACACTGCCTATTTATATTTCTTATCAAATAGATCAACCTACAGTGTATCTTAAGCGAACTAAAATTACGCTTACAGGTGTACATGTATATCACCTGATATGATTCCATCGATTACGTGTGTAAACAACAAGATTAGGTAGTGTGTCTTAATACTACTGACTCTTCCATATTGCACTCACGTGTTCTTGCGCAGTTGTCAAGATTTTACTTGGTATAATTTTACAATAAATGTAGAAATTGAAAGTGTTCGATTTTGTCAGGTATATCAAAAATTGATTTGATTTCCATATTAAACACAAGTTAGAATATTTTTTTAATACACTTTAACTTCCTTAATTTGTCTCAGATCTCACAATGTCGCTAGGCCTCTTCGACTGCGCTACCGGACTGGCAGTACTATTTCTACTAATCTATTACTATCTCAGCTTGAACAAGAACTTCTGGCAGAGTCGTAGGCGTCAAAGGACCCAACCCAACTTCTGTTCGGCACAATTCGCGACGTCGTCCTCGGCCACAAGAATTTGGGGCAATACCTGCATGGAGTATACAAGTCATACCGAAACGAGCCTTTCGTCGGTCTCTTCGCCATGAGGAAGCCCGTCCTCATGCTACGCGATCCAGAACTCATAAAAGACGTTCTGATCAAAGACTTCTCACGTTCAATCATCGTGGAATCGAAACCGCGCCTCAAGGCCGAGCCTCTGACGGAGCACCCTCGTCTTCCTCGAGCCGGAACGTTGGCGACCGCTGCGGCAAAAGCTCTCGCCCACCTTCACTTTCCGGAAAGCTCAAGGAAATGTTCTACCTGCTCGAGGAGTGCGCCGAGCACCTGGACAGCTTCCTCGACGACTACGTGAAGAAGAACCCGGTGATCGTGCCGCGACCTCGCGGCCAAGTTCACTACCGACGTATTGGCGTCTGTGCTTTTGGTCTCAACATGAACGCCATCGCCGAGGAGGACAGCGAGTTTCGAAAGGTCGCCCGCCAAGTTTTTTAAGCTTGTCGACGTTGAGCTTCGTGAGGAACCAACTGAAAATCGGCGCGCCTTGGCTCTTGGATCTGTTAAGTCGCGATTTTCTATGATAAGCAGATGAACGAATTCTTTATCGGCTCGATCACCCAGACTATGGAGTAAGGGGAGAAAAATAATGTCAATAGGCATGACTTTATCGATCTGCTATAAGCATCAAGAACGATTCTAGGAAGGTTAACAATATCGGTATGTTCTACATTGCAATAAATGGTTATAGATTGGCATTGCATAATTATAGTTTCATTGTTTTGACAGAACTTCTTCATTCTAACACTTTAACTGAATTTAGATAGTTCAATACTTGAAATCATCATTATTTAGAATTAATTAAGTATATTAATATTTTTCGTATTAGAAATGACAGATACTTTTATTGCCGCCCAAGCCTTTGTTTTCTTCCTTGCCGGTTTCGAAACGTCATCGTCAACCATAAGCCATGCCTTATACGAACTGGCTCAGAATCAATCCGTACAGGATGAGCTTCGCGCAGAAATTATGCAAAAACTAAAGAGTAATAACGGAGAACTGACGTATGAAACAACGAAAAACATGAAGTACCTGCACAAAGTTTTCTGTGGTAATTTCAATTTCCGATGTTTATCACGTAAAGTTATCTTATTACTATGTATAGAAGTTTAAATTTCACAGAAACATTGAGAAAATATCCACCATTTACTGAACTTCAGAGAATGGCAATGGAACCTTACACTTTATCCGGAACAAACCTGACAATACCTAAAAATACGCTGGTGTGGATTCCGATTTATGCTATTCAACACGACCCAGAGATTTATCCTGAACCGGAAAAATTCGATCCCGAAAGATTTAGTGACGAAAACGTGAATGAAAGGCATCCATCTTTTTATCTACCTTTTGGCGATGGTCCTAGAAATTGCGTAGGTATGTATTCACACAATATATTCTTTTTTCTTGTGATTTTTTACTATTTTAATCCATCCTAGGATAGAAAAGAATTCAATTTATGATTTCTATTGAAATTCCTATAATGAAATGATATTACTGCTTTGCAGGTGCTCGTTTTGGCAACTACCAGACGAAAGTCGGCATCATACATATCTTAAAAAAATACAAAGTTGAGGTTTGTGATGAAACCAGTATATCGTATGAGATAAATCCGAAATTGTTTTTATTGACGCCAAAGAATGGTATTAAATTAAAATTTAAAAAGCTCGATGAATGCTCATATTCCTGAATTGTCAGAGTTTGTATCTAGGAGTATTTATATATATTTATTTTGTTCGAGCGGCAGACAACTTTTACACTGAGTTATATTATCTTCTAGAGATTAATATTTGAATCGTGTATCAAATATTTTTATTATAATTAATCCTCACACATATAATAAAAAAAAAATTAATTTTATTTTTCATAAGCTATAGTAACGTTATTACATTTTTATTTAGTACATAATTACTTTTTTCATATTTCCGTTGATAAAAAACATCAAATACTATAATTTTAATGCCAAATAAATAATTTTTGAAAATAGGAAATATTACAAATTATGTACAATGATTGCACATTTTCTGACTACAGTGTTGTTTATTGTATTAGAGCAAATTGATTTTGTCACAGGCGTAACGCGCCTGCAGCGAGGGCAACATTTTCAGTCAGTAATAACCACGAGTCGAGTATCTATACCATGCAAAAAAAAATACAGGTCTCTATAGCTCTTGAGTTTGCGAGATCGAATCGTGTCGTGTATATTTTTCTTTCGCTGCTTTTTTGTGCTTTTATTCAAATCTATCAACCTACGACGTATGTTAAAAAAACTGGAAAGAATAAGGAAAAAAAAGGCTTTTCGCGCAGCGTCACGCTGACTCTACCGCTTCTTCAGTAATGCATCCCACTTGATATAATTCAAACCGATTACGTGCGTAAAAACCAATAATTATCAGTACTACCTTAACACTACTGAACTCTACCGTACTGCGCACAAATCTTCTCGCGGTATCGCAGCTCGCCGACCTCATGCATGCAGCATTGTAAACAATTGCACAAAATTCGAACATACTCTATTTTACCAGGTACAAGAATAATTAATTAATTTTCATATTTCACACAAAATTGCAATATTTTTTAATCCACTTCAACTTTTATTTTTGCCTCAGATCTCAGAATGTCACTAGGCCTTTTCGAGATTGCTGCCGGTCTGGTAGCACTAACCCTACTTATCTATTACTATCTCAACTAAAACAATGACTTCTGGCGGAGTCGTGGTGTCAAAGGTCCTAAACCCCCAACTTCCATTCGGCACAACTGGCGACGTCATCCTCGGCCGCAAGTCTATGGCGAAATACCTGCAGGAAGTATACGAAGCTTATCGAAACGAGCCTTACGTTGGTCTCTTCGCCATCAGGAAGCCACTCCTCATGCTGCGCGATCCTGAACTCATAAAAGACGTTCTGATCAAAGACTTCTCAACCTTCAATTACCGCGGAGTAAAAATCGCCGCTAAGGCCGAGCCTCTGACGCAGCACCTCATCTTGCTCGAGCCGGAACGCTGGCGACCCCTCAGACAAAAAGCTCTCACCCACATTCACTTCCGGTAAGATCAAGGAAATGTTCTATCTGCTCGAGGAGTGCGCCCAACACCTGGACATGCTTCCTCGACGACTTCGTGAGGAAGAACCCGGTGATCGAGTGTCGCGACCTGGCAGCCAAGTTCACCCACCGACGTCATTGGCGTCTGCGCTTTTGGTCTCAACATGAACGCCATCGCCGAGGAAGACAGCGAGTTCCGAAAGATCGCGCGCAATGCTTTCAGCTTGTCGATGCTGAACTTTGTGAGAAACCAACTGAGGCTCGGCGCGCCTGGCTCCTGAATTTGCTAAGTCCGATTTCG
>JACCIB010001792.1:0-20237 GCA_018906965.1 Philotrypesis tridentata | reverse complement strand
AAGACGTATTTCCCACCCATAAACACTGCTAGGGTCAGCCTTTTCGTTTCTCCACCCACATTTTCTGGTACCACCTCCTCGTTGACGGCTTACTCTTACAGCTCTGTTATCTTCTTCATCAATCGAGCTAAAGTAAAGTTTGTTCAACAACTATCTGACTAGATACAAACTTTCCTAAAATACGATCAAGTCAAAATCCTTCATTAATCAGCATCAACATATAAAGCAACTGGATGAATCGATACTAGAGATTTTTCTGATTTAAAAATTTATGTGATTTTCATTAAGAAAACCTTAAATTTTCTTGGGGATTACAAATTTTGAACAAAATTTGTATCCGTAGAAAATCAACCCTTACGGAAACAGCTTACAAGAAATTATGCATACATTTGTGATTTTTCCCTGTAACATATCTTTCGTTGCCAATACTACAAATATCATCTGAATGATGTATAGCACCAATCAAAGATCATATACCTATATTATTATCTTTATTTTATTCAACCAAATAAATTTTACTACATCTTGTCTATATACTGTAACTTTTTTAATATGATTTATGTATTATAAAATACGGCTTTACTATATACTGTACATAAAAGAAAGCTTTTCTTACGTATCCTAGTGAATGATTCAAAAGAATAATAAGTTTTAAATTTCACTTTTGAGAGGTTTTTTTTAAATTGACATTTTTTAAATTGACGATTTTAAAAAAAATAATGAAATCTGTTTTTAAATTGTGAAGTATAGGAAAGGCCAAACCGATAGAACATATAGAAAGTTATTTAGGAAAAAGATTTTACAATATGAAATTTAGGGAGTAACAGGTAAAAACTTTTCTACCGACCCGTCACTAACGGTGTGGTAGAAAATTAGATCTCAATAAATATAATGAATGACGCAAATCCAAAAGATAATTTCCCTTTGTCTTGGCACGACCTATCAGCATGCAAATTTTGAAATCAAAATATTCAGGCACGGAACATAAAAATTCGAACGAAAATCAGTAGCCGTCTTGTAATCTGACGTAACTGCTTCTGCTGACAGTTACGGATTTTTGTTTTAATTTTTATTGCAATGCCTGAATATTTTGATTTCAAACTTTGCAGGTCAATTATTTCTTGAATTTGCGTAATTCTAGAACTCAGTTCTGACAAAATGATCCCGTAATTGCAAATTTTTTTTTAATACTTTTATGAATTTTGATTTAAAAAACCACGAACTTTCAGAAAAACTGACAACAGTAAAAAGTTCCTAATATTAATAAATTAATACACCATTTTTTTTAAACAATTCGAGCAATTTTTTGGATTTTGCATATTAACAATTTTTGTTTAAAAATTAAAAATTGCATAAAGTGTTGCAAACAATTTAAGTTTATTCTTTGGATATTTATAAGAGCTTTTAGTTCTTGGATATTTTCCCGTTGAGTTCAATAAAAATTATCATGCATTACTTAAATATCAGTGCACGCCAATATTTCATTGTACTAATTTGATTTTTTGGATATATTTTTTTAACATAATTAATTTATGGAGAACATATCCAAGAACAAAAAGTTCTTAAAATTGACAAAATATGAACCTGAATTTTTGTGGAGGATTCTTAGCAATTTTTAATGTTTTAAAAAAATTGTTTTTACTGTTGATAATTTTTCTAAAAACGCCTGATTGATTAATAAAAAATATATGAAAATTTATGACAAACAATATTTTGACAACAACGAAATTAAATTTCAACCCCACAATAAAATATTTTTTAAATTTATACATTTATTCCACTATTTGGAAAAGTATTAAATTTCAAATCAAAAATTGCTTAAAGTTTTGATTTGAAAAAATGTCAAAAAATTATGGATTTTCTATTTTAATTCTTTATTTTTCATAGTTAAGAACTTTTTTCGAAAATGTCATTCTCACCTTAGGAAAGGGTATAAGTGAAACTAAAAATATACTTCGCCTGAATTTGTTTAGTCATACATTATATTAATTCTGAGATTCTAAGGATGGTATACCTTGAATATCATTTTAGACTAAAACAGATTAAAACCATAATTTTTAAAATACAACTTTCGTAGAAAATTTTATTTATCGATTTTGTATCTATTAATATAATCTAAATAACCATTATTATCATAGTTTGATAGAAACTTTCCTCGAAATAATTTTTTTAAGTTTTTTTATTTGTTGATTGTTTCCTAACGTTTATTGTAAGATCTGAGTGTAGTTTAGTTTAGTAACTATCTATTGGCTCTATCTGCATGCTTAAGTGTAATTATAATTTAGGTTTTAAAAACTAATTTTACTATTTTTGTAAGAGTTAACTAAAAGAATATCCTAAAGAAATATGCAACAGTAGTTAATTTATACTTTATTTAGAAAAAAGTAAAATCATTGGTTAGCTATATTATTATAAATCAAGCTAAAAAATGAATAAATAAATTAGCTCAGAAAGATATACATACATTAATTCCCAAAAAAAATTTGTATTTAAAAAGAATTTCAAAAAATATTTGTTACAGTCATCGGCTGTAATATTTCACCCTGGAAAAAGTATGTTTTATAACAATTTGATATCTTTTTAATACATTTTAATGACTTATCATGCAACTCAGTTTTAAAGGTAAGTCTATGTATTTTGAACTTAGGTTTCGAACAATCGAACGATATAATTAGTTACAACTTATACGCTCCAAGCAAATATTTTCAATTCCACCTCCATCCACCTAATTGAAGTCTCAAAAAGTGTAAATGTCGCAATGAGCTATATAAAATACTAGAGCAAAATACATTTTTATAGCTAACGCATTCGACAACATTTTTATTCAGATCCAATAACCATTCTCATATCGATAAAGTTGAAAGACATCTTGTTCATTAAACTAAAAGGTGAATAAAGAAAAAGAAATTATTCATTTGCATGGCACCACATCATTTTACGAAAGAACAAGTGAGTTATTTGAAATACTTCATTTCGTTTGATGTCATACGAATCGGATACAAATTACAATAGTGTGAGTACTCTATAGTCTTTGTGTCAAAATGCATGCAAAAGACAGACATTTACAGATTATTTGAGAAATTCATAATTAATTTTTAATTTTTGATTAATATTCGTTTGTAACACAATTTGTTTGACTTCGGCTTCCTATCCTGTAGCAATGCATAACTGAGACATTCTTTATTTTCTCTGCCTAGGTATACGTAGTGTACAATTCTTCTTGTCGTACACTGTATGTTATATAATAGAAGAAATCAGCAGCAGCGAAATGGTTATCGATGGGAGTCGTTGTGTTCGGGTGTTCATTCATTGATTAATCATATAGATGTTGGGGAACTATAGAGTTATAGGATTAAGAGCTCGTGACGAGAGACTCGAGACTGTATCCCATGCAAGATAGGCCGTCGTCACTGTGGCTGATCACTGGTGGCGTATATTCTCCTTTCAGTACATACCAGCTCACAGATCTCAAATTAAATGAGTACCTCGTCCTTGGCATGTACATGTGAGGTACATTCATAGAGAGTAGCAGGCGAACGGTATTAGGAACGAATTTCGAAGAACCTATTGGCTGGCTGATTGGAATCAATGGTAGTACAATATATAGATAAAAGGTTAACTAAAATAGAAAAAGGCGTGCAAAAATTCACTTGTATTTGAGAATTGTTTGCAGTGTATTCATTTTATAAAAAGCAAAAGCTCTTTATACAAGGCGTTTTTTCCGCCAATTCCATCTTTGTAACAAGTTACATTGAATTAATGTTCTGCACCTCTTTTGCGTTGGTGCGTGTGTGTGTGAGAGAGAGAGAGAGAGAGAGAGAGAGAGAGAGAGTGAGAGTGAGAGAAACGCGTAGCGCTAAGCGGTGGTATAGATCAATGGTACGGCAGAAAAGACGAGTCGAGAGGAGTTATTCCTGGTACAACTGCTTTTCTCCCCCCCCCCTCTCTCTCTTTATCCTTCCCTTCGTACGTACGAGTATCTAACATTAGCTCTAGTCTGGAGACATCGACTACTATAATGGCACAATTCAAATATCCATGGCACAAAGTTCAAATGATGAGACACAGCGAGTTGCATACAATCGCGAAATATATATATAAATATTAGAGGTAGGCATGCACTTTTATGAAGAATACGCGATGATTGTTTATGCAAATATGACGGAAACACGTTATGATCGACGATGAATGAGAGACGTGTAGGAATAGGGTTATATTATTAATATAATGAATCAAGTAGGGCTTTGATGATTTTGGGTTGGGTTGAGTTGAAAAGAACAGAATCAAAAATTAATATTTTTTATAAATTAATTTTCAAAGATTAATATTTTTCTTTTTAATGAAAGCTTCAATTTTAGTAAAATAAGAAGACACTGGGCATAAGTATACTTGCCTACACTTATACTTGTCATCGAGGTACTTCTGCTCCCCTTGATACAATGGGTATTGATGCTCTCCAAAATCACAGGGTACGTATACTTGTGTACTCTTGTACTTGCCATCGGGGATCTACCGCAGCCCTTGATTTATATTAAATACCATGTTTAAACTTTTTTCTACAAACCTTTCTTGCAGTTAATTCTTCAGGGAAAAATTGCGAAATCCTGTAGTATATCCTATAACATTGCCTGATGTAGAAAATCCCAAAGATATTTTCCATAAAGGAACTTTTAACTAAAATTATTAGGTGAATTTCGTGTGTTCTACATTATGATTCACGACAATTATTTAATTTACTCAATTACTTTTAAAAACAAAGACATTTATTATAAATAGTACTAATAATAACAATCAACAATATAAATGGCTGAATGGAAATATTACAAAATTCGTGTACTGAAGAATGTTTTGCATTTATGCTTATTTTTCTTTAATGTATAGTTCGAAAGGAAAGCACATTTTACAGTACGCACATGAGACATTTTGGTCATATAATTTTCTAAAAAATTATCTTGTTAGATGTTTAAAATTTAAAATCAAGTTCCGAAAAATTGATCAGCTTTCCAATGTATGTGTCTAAAAATTTCTATGTGAAAATATATGATAATATATCAATTTTATCGACTTTTAGGACGGCTAGAAAGCAAAACTAGAAAAAAAACATATTTTTTCTAAAGTCTTAAATGATTGTTTTCTACGATTTCAAAAACTCTACATATTTATATTTATGTTTAAAAAAGATAAATTGACATTTCGAGTGTAGTCCAGATACTCTTGCGATGCAAAAGTACCTTCACGTATTTTTTTGGTAATGATCGGGCAAATGAATTTCTTCAGTGGTATTTCTTTTAATTAGAAAATTGTAAAATTCTAGAGATATATGACTCCCAAGTTTGTGTTAGCAAATTATGGTTCTAGAAGCGTAAGAAGTGGGCGAATTGCAGCGAAACCATATGCAATCGCTCTGCATGCGAGCCTATGAAGCTGTTTACTATTATATCTCAGATTCGGAAAGAACAGGTCTTTTTACATAAGAATATGTTGCTCTTTATAATATTTAGTTAATTTTACGCCTCGTACAGATAAAAAATCAATCGATTGTGAAATGTTCATGTGGGCGGAGGTTGGGTGTTAAAATTCAACAGTAACGGTAAAGTGGTGAAAAGTAGACATATTTTTAAAGGAAATTTAATGATCTTTTAGAATATGGAATTAGATTTTGTATATCTATGGTATACATGGACGAAAAATGTAGTTTTTTGAAAAAAAATAACTTTTAATATTTCATATATATTGTAAAAAATGCAGTAAACAGTAGCCGATTGTCTCAAAATTCTAATAGAATCTAAGTTGGGACTCAATCAGTCTGCACACAAAATTTGAGTTTGTTCTTTCGATTCGTTCCAGAGATATGGTCCGGACAAATTTTGCGCACATACATACATATATACATACATCCATGTATTTTTTAAAAACACATTTTTCTCCCTGAGGAACACGTAAACCGTGGAAATTCATCGGAATTTTTGATTTTAAAATTTGCACCGTTACAAAGCTTTCTCTTTGAGAAAGCAAAAGAAACCTTAAATACTTTGTGTGAAATATGTTTCTCTAGAGACAATCTACAAATTAATAAAAAAATTAGACAAAAATGTAAAAAATGCTTTAATACCAACTTTTATTATCTGTATCTCAAAAAAATCATTAACAGAAAAAAATCTGAAAAAGGCTCTAAAGAATGTTTTAAAAACATTTTTTGAGAAAGTCAAAAAGTTGACCGCACGATTTGTGAGAAAACCACCCATGTATAATAGCGAGGCTTCGCCTCCTTGCTCACTCTGCTCGCCATCCCCTCGATATTCGATTTTCACTTAGATTTAAATTTGTCAAACAGCTGTAGAAGCCTAATATAATTTGTTTTTAAATAACATGTGTTACTTTAATAAAAAATATTTCGAGAATTTACTGATCAGAAGTCCTGAGACTATGCTAAGTTTTAATTCTGTTAGTACGTCTTAATGCAGTTCCAAAATATTACAAAGATAAATTTTTGACTATTTTTCTAAAATAAGTGCCATATACGTAATGGGGAAGATGCAACTATGATAATCTAGATAACATGTCACTAACATTTTACACCAAAAACATAATAGAAGGTAAAGCCACTAATAGTTGGCCATAACAAAAATGAAATAAGAAACAAAGTAATTTATGGTCGATGTATTTACATATTATGATTCATCGACTTTTAAGATTTTAAAATAGTATAAAACAGAGCTATAATGAAAGGGAATGTTTTATTTTCGATACTAAGTCATAGATTTTACCTGAGGTTGCCAAACACTGGAGTATAACGTTAATTTAATTATTAGATCCAAATGACCAGTTTAATTTCAAACGAAAGTAACAAAGTATTTGTATGCAAAAATAAACAATTAATTTTTTATTTAAGAGCGATGATGGCTCAATCTAAACTAAAAATCGACGAAAATCCGAATTTCAACACTAAAAAATGCGGCATTTTCTTCGATTTTTAGCTTGGAAAGAAAACAATATTACGAAAAATGATAAGAATACTTTTTCCTTAGAATTTTTTTTCTATTTAAATGTAATTTTTATCGATGAGAAATCCAAAAAAAATGTTTTCAAATTTGATATTTTATTTTTAAAATGGTCTTAATCTTTGAGACCTACTCTGAAAGTTTGCAGGTAATTTTGAACTATAAAAACGTTCTTTTATGAATTTTTTGGTTGTCTAGCTCTGGATTAAAATCTCAGTTTCACTGATTTTAGAGTTTAAATAGGATGTAAGAAAATGATAACATATATACACACACACACACACACACACACACACACACACACACACACACACACACACACATACATATATATATATAACTTTAAAACTAATTTTTTTTGTAAAATAGACAAAATTACTAAAAAAAGGATTCTATGCACTTTTGTTGAAAAATGCATCCCTGAAGAGTTATCAATTAGTGAAAATTGACAAAAAATGGAAAAAACACGAATTTCATGAACTCTGACTCTATGTAACTCGAAGGTACTTGATGGAAAAAATCTGAAAAAATTAATGAGATATTTTGACACTCTATAAAACAATATTCATATATTTTTGGATAGATAAAAAATAACTTTTTTCGATTTCACATGGAATCACCCATATATATATATATTGTGTGTGTGTGTGTGTGTGTGTGTGTGTGTGTATGGGTGATTCAAAATAATAAATGATATATTGTCATAAACTTCAAATTCATAAATTTTTTATTTAGTGTGTGTGTGTGTGTATATTATATATATACACACACACACATACACACACGTTCATAAATATATTGTTTTCGATTTTGAATCTAACATTCATATCAATATTTCTTTATATAACCTCAAAATTTGAATTAATTATTAGATGATTTACAGCAATAATTGGCTAACAGTGAGTCAAATAAGTGTTCTCGTTGGCCAGCGGTGACTGAAATCGTTGATCAACGACAAGGGAAAAAGCGTGACGAAATAAGTAGTCCTATTGGCCAAAGATTCCACCCGTCGTTAGCCAACTGCACCAAAATTGGTCTACTGTTAGTGGTTGCTGAACGTTTCTACGAGGGTCATAATCTACGTATTGACTTGCAAGAATTTTAAGCTTCCACACTTTAAAATGATTCTCTTCACACATTATTTTCTTTTTTTTTTCTTTAACCACTTTCGCATTAGAATATTAAAAATAATATTTTTAATATTCTATACAAATCCATACGTTAATCTTAGTTGCCTCTATACAAATCCATACGTTAATCTAATTTATAGTAAATGAGAAAATCTTTGTGCATATGGTTTGCTTCAAATGAAGACAAAAAAATTACTGTATATAGATTTTATTACGTAGAATGCATTAAAGCGAATATATTCCTCTTCATGATTTCAGCGATTGGTAAATTTCTAGTATAAATATCAATTTTGTGTCATATAAAAATTTGGTGTAGTTGTAACCGGATGTCTATGGCTCTCGATCAGCCTCGATGTACGCGCACAACATGAGCCAATCACATAAAATATCCGATTATGGTTATTTTATATATGAGGATTAAAGTCATCTATACATTGCTTTTGCAATGATGGATCTTGTCAGAGCTTTTTCTTCTTATCATGAAATTTTTTATTATAAAATTATTCAATATTTTACAAGTTACTCAGAACGGATTTCTATGCAATATATCGATTCGTCTTGAGATAACGCTTCGATTGGTATGCATAAAAGTTATGCAAACTGATCTTTTTTTAAAGTTATAAGCTGATGAAATTAGACTTAAAAAGACCGACCGATCGACCGACACGCACGCACGGATTGATTTCTCATGAATCTGCATTATTATTTATCTATACATTATATATGGCAAAAAGTATGTGTATAAAATTTATTCATCCTGACCCTATCTTTCAATTGGTAATATAAAACGTGGGCCATGTCAAGTTCATTTTTTTAGAAATAAGCTTTTTAAGATGACCTAAGATAAAATCGAAAAAATATACTTACGCATAGAAACATTTTTATTTTGACTGATTTTATTTGTATAACTGGCTTAAAAAATCATATAGATGATCGGGATGCTGCAAGATATTTTTGAGAAAAAAATGATTTCTAGAGAAAACTTTGTTTTTTCGTATATGTGGTGGAGTTAGGGGATGGGCAAGGGTCTTCCATGAGATGCAAATTCGAGACACCACCAGATGATCGGGATGATGCAAGATATTTTTGAAAAAGAATGATTTCTAGATCAATTTTTAATTTTTCGTGTATGTATTGGAATTAAGAGACGGTTCAGGAGTCTCCTGTGAGATGTCATTTTGAGATGAAGTCCAAATGTCGGGATCCTGCAAGATATTTCAAACAACAAAATGATTTCTATGGAAGTTTCTTTTTCTTGTACATAATGGAGTTAAAGGATGGTCCAGAAGTTTTCCACGAGATCTCATTTCGAAAAGGGGTCTACATGATCAGGATGCTGCAAAATATTTTTAATAAAATGTTATTACATTAAAATGTTGTTACATTTCAGACTCGTGGAGTTCCTTTTCAAGGCTATTGACAATTAAAAAAATATTACAAAAATAATTTACAATAATCAATTTATACTTCTGTTAAACAAAAATTACGCTGTATCTTAACAAATAAAACATGGAAATTCATTGAAATTTTTGATTTGAAAATTTACACCGTTACAAAGTTTTCCCTTTGAGAAAGCAATACAAATACATTTGTACAAGAATAACTGGGCACGATAAACTGTCCTCGATAGAAATTAATAAAAGTTAAAATTTACAACTGTAAAACTTACTAAAAATTAAACGTTACAACTATGTAAAAACTTCTTACAATCTTTACTATGACACATAATCTCTCACACCACCCTGCCTGCAAGGCGAAAAACAGCACCTTAAATTTTTTGTTAAGTTATTTTTTGTTTTCTAAATTTATTATTGTAAATTGTTTTTGTAATATTTTTTTAATAGTATTGAAAAGGGACTCTATGAATCCGAAATGTAGGCTAAATAAAAGAAGAAGATTTGGCTCGAAGAGATGCATGAAATCATTTTTCCTTATCCGAATATCAGAATGACTCCTACGTTGTAGAGACATCATCGTCCTAGAAGAAAGATTCCTGAACTGGCAGATATACTTTAAAATAATAAAAAATACTTGGAACTTCCCTAGACGCGATGTTCAGCTGGTTGAAATATGATCTCCTGATCAATCAGTCATCGTCCGCAAGGAAAGATACTTCGAAATTAAAAAACATACTTAGAATAAATTTTAACACACGATTAGCGAAAGTGAATTTATCAAAGCATATAGTTTTATGCAGGGATTTAGTAGACGCTAATACCAAATTTTTATATAAAATTTTACCTGTACAATTCTTGACCTTCTTAACACCGAATTAACACCGAATGGTTTACCAACGCATAAATATATTTTACAAAAAAGAGCTATAAAAACATTATTAAGAAATGTAAACAAAGGTTAAATTGATAATAGCAGAATAGTAATGGGTGAATTCTGATATCCCTTTAAAAGAAAAATATATTTTTACAAACATTTTAGCTTATAAAATGTTATAGAACAGATTAGAATAAAAGATTTCATAATAATTTTTAAATGTGCATACAAAAGTATATAATATTTTTTATACGTATAATATTTGAGTTGTAATATTAATTTTTATTTTAATTTTATAATTTCCAGTGGCGCAAGATTAATTGTAAAGAAATAATAAATTATTTTTTCATTTTAACATAAATAATAACTGGATGAAAGATTGTTTCAAATGTCATATTACTAAGAATGAATTTAAGACCATCTGTGAGTGAATGATAGCATTTTACATGACACAAAGTCAATTTGGTAGTAGACTTGCATATACTATTGCATCTACTAATTAATAAACCTCAAGAGAAGTTATTTTAAAATGATGGTAAATATTTCGTCTTCAGTATTTACTCTTAGTCAATTATATGTAGCTTTCTGCAGACCAAACTATCAAAAACATTTGATAGTTTCTGCAAGTAACAATATAAAAGTAGAACATGAACAAAAAATAAAAACAAAATAAATTATAAAATTTACAGCAAAATATTGTTTCTCATGAAGTATTTTAAATTCAAATGAATTGGTCCATTCAAAATTGAATCAAAGTCGTGCTAAATATATAGCAATATCCGTTCTTATATTTAACAATACAATAATATCGAATATTTTTAGTTGATTAACGGTTGGGCTCTTGAATTAGAGCATTGCTCACTACAACTATAGTTTCTTACAATTATCATAAAATTTGAAACATTATAAAAATGATACCTGAAATTAAAAAACTGAGCATTGTTAATTATGGACAGTACTATAGTCAATTATTAAAGTGAAGGTTATATTATTAAAGATGCTGCTAAATGTATCTTCAATCATCTTAAATTAGCATAGATAATCACAGACGTGAATTATATGAGTCTAGTAAGAAAAAAACATAGTCTTACAAATATTTTAATTTATAAAAAATTATTTTCAAACAGATTATTATAGTAAAAGATTTTAATATATTTTAAATGTATAAAAGCGTATGTATTATAATGTACATATTATTAGAACTAGAATGTTATTTTTATAGGAAAGCGTAATTAATGTGGGGTGAGTTATAAATTGGAGCATAATACATTCGCGACCATTCTTGTTTGTGCAATCTGTATTCAGAATATTTAGAACTGTTATAATCTTTTCAGTTTCTTAAGATTTTAATCAAAATTATAAATCTCTACCGAGCATCATAAGAAGCTTGTACATGTTTCCTTTTTCTTCTGATGCATTTATAATATTTGAATAATTTTGTACTAGTGTAATTTAACAATAATTTTAAATGTCGTTGAATTAAAAAAGGGCTGTAACCAGAGATGAATTTTAACTATTTTACAGGCCTTTTACTTTGGTCTTGCAGCAGATTACTTAAATGAAACTCGATCTTTTGATTCTCCATATTCAGTTTACTCCTTGTCCGTAGGGAAAAATGTATGACAGACTTCGGACTCTATTTTCTACTCCCCAGTGAAATGTAATTTGGCGTCTAGTATACTAAACCCGCTAGTAGCTATAAGACTATTCTTGTCACAGTATTCTCATAACTCTTGTTGCCTGCGTCAACTATTCATTTTATTCTACCAGCTGTAATCGTAGATTGGATAAACGAGACGTTCTAACAGATTATGTTATTACATTCTTTCCTTTTGTATTCATGAAGAGGCTTATTTCTTCGCAAGATGAAATGGTTTAGCTTTGTGCTGTATCTACTTAATGATAAAAAAATTGCGAATACTTTTCATGAGATAATGAAAAAACTTATAGAATCAACATTGTTTTCGAAATTTAGTACAACTATAAAAATATTGACAAAATTTACTTCATCTATATGTATAATGCACACATTAATGATTTTGAAAACTTTGAAGTTAAATTTCGAAACTATGTAATGTCTATAAAAACGCATCTTTTACAAGATAAATTATTGTTTGAATAAGACTAACATGTTTTTAGTAAATATATTGTCGGGTATTTATATAAAGACATCATTTTTAATTAAAGATCAGGTCAAGCCTAGGTAACATTTTTTTTAAAGAGTTGTAGAAATTTTCTTACATAAGTAATTAGTACCAATCTTTTTACATCTTAAAGCATTTGACAACTACTTCATTTTGGCATATCAAAGAAGTCTATAATTTGCTTCTGTAGGCTCTAATAAAGTTCATTCTTGTAATCATTAAATACATGCATTTTTAGTCACTTTCCACGGCTTCTTTAGCACTCTACCCCACTATTTTCAACCGGGCTGGGCTCAAAATATTTTTTAGTTGCACTACAGACTGATTTATTTATTTATTTTTAAATATTCCATTTTTTGATTATTAAATACTTTTATTTAGAATACGTATGTTATGCAAAAATTATATTGCTTTGAAGGAGAAATTTCAACAACTCTTTAAAGAAATGTTTTTTTCTGCTGTTAATCCAGACTGTTAATGCTAATGAAAACAATAACTTCATTTTAAACAGTATCTAGGACTAAAGTTCGTAAGTAAGGTAAAATGACCTAACTAATAAGTAGTCACAAAACGAGGCGTTAAATCTAACTTTTTAAATTTTTTAACTTGAATACAATTACACTCGCTTATGAATAATGAATTGAACAAATTATTCAAGTTTCTCACTTTCGAAAAATTGATTTTTTTTCTCATTTTGGTAGAGTACTATGGCAAAAATATATAATTTTCTAAAATACAGCCGTATCACTTACAATTAAGTATATCTATATAAGTTTACAGTATTTAATTTTCTAATGTAAGTTGGTGATCAAAACTTTCACGCGTTTTTTTTCAAAACTGCATTTCTCTAAATAGCTATATACTTAGATCGAATATAAATTAATCCATTAATTTTAAAAACATGTATGATACAATTCTTATGAGCTATACTAGAATTATTTTTAATATTGTACATATTCACTATTTTCAAAAGATTCTAGTTTAATGATTGTCAGAATATTTTGTACTTTTTGATTTTGAATATTCTGATGTCATATAGAGCTGCAGCCGTTTTGCAGATTTTTTTAGGATTCGTGCAGCCGACTCTATATCTCAGCTCCTAGAGATTAATCTTATTCCTAACTTGTATAAAAAAAATTAATTAACAAGATGCAATACCAAAAATAGAAATTATTTGACCCATTTATTTACTTTCTTTTTGTTACAAGTCTGCAAAACTTCCCATCATTCTAAGACGAGAATGTAATATAGTCTTTTAAAATAGAATAAGGCTATATTACACTATATAATTATCTTTTAACATCTAATAACGATTGTTTTTCATCAATTTTCATACTAACTTTTACTGATTTCTTTATTTTAGGATGAACTCCCAGTCAAAGCATTATTCCTTATTTGGAAAATTTAGCATATAGTGTAGTATTCTGGCAGAGGTGACCGCGACGGCCCCTGCCCGATTTATTTGGGAACTTTAGTACTTGTCGTCTTTTGCAACGATTTCGCTTTTTTTACTAACTTAGTTTTTATTAAAGGCAAACACAATTTTTAAAATTTCATAATAAATTTTAATTAATTGGAACATTTTTTATCTAAAAAGATATCTAGAAAGCTATAAAATTAAATGCTTTGGATAAAAATATGAATTTCCCTCAAGTAAGAGTAAGCTCATTTTCAATATTAAATAAAAGACAATCAATAAATTATTGAGATGTTTCATCCGTGATTTTTGAACCTTTGGAAACATATTATTTTTTACTACTGGTTTGAAAAGGTCCAAAAAATATGGAAAAAATGTCGCAATAATTTAAATGAGTTTTATTTTATATTGAAAAAGGGTTGCTGTCTCTCACGTTTAGAATATTTATTTTTAATTCGACATGAAGAATGTAATACATATTCATTTATTTCTGATAAATATTAATATTAAGCGATAGAAGCCATTTTAATCAATGTAATACATATTTATCCTCAATGATTTGAAGTTGTTTTAAGCCTAATATACCCTTAAGGTAGTTCATGACCCCCAGTCGTTCTCATCCGATTAGTTCAACAGTATGGGACTGAGCATGTGAGCTAATGAAAACAAAGATGGGCCACTACTGTCGCACGCACACATAAGAAAGTGTATCAGTAAGACGTCCGTGTAAACAAGCACATACGAGATTTGAAGAGTAACCAATAGCATTGCCGCTTATACGCATCACTTCCTTCTTCACGAATTTCAGAATTGAAATATAGAATTGAAAAAATCGACAACTTTGCATTACAATTACTCGGAAACTAAACGGGGAATCGTTACAAAACATTTTCTTATTCATTGGCCGGCAGTGAAGAATGGCTGGTTGCCTAGAAATGTTTCTTTTAATTTAAAAAATATTTTTTCTAAGCCCTGAAGAGGATCTGTATCAGATCGAAACGTCGGCGAAGAAATAAATATTATGGCTCAAAGAGATGCATTTAGTCATTTATCCATTTTCTTATTCAGTTTTAAATAATGTTAAATATTATGAGTACATTTTTTTTAATCATCAGAGCTGTTTTTCGTAATAAAATAAGACTTTGCTTATTTCATGTAGTATATAAGAATTGCATATTAAGGTTGAAACTTTGAAGTATAATGTTTCAATTTTGGCATGAACAAATGACCTAAAATATTGCAAAAAAATTCCAAGAAAACATCGTCACACTGTACGAAGACTAGAACAAATCAAAAAAGACCTATTTTAATTTGCCATTTTTAGAGTCCGAGTAAATCAACCTAACACTTATTAAAAAAAATGTGCAGAAAATTTTTCAGGGAAATATACGGAGAATTATTTAGAGAAATATATAAGTATATGCGCACAGTTACCTGCAGATAAGTGTATAAGAATATCTGCATAAAAACGTACATAAATTTAAATGAAATACAAGGTATAAGTATAGTATATGAATTTGTAAAGATTTTTTACATAATAATCAATAGCTATCTGTCTAGATTTTCGGAAAACAATTTATCAGCATGAACAATTTGTTCTGAGCAAACTTGTACAAACATCTCTAAACGAAATGTTGTGCATTCTCTTATACAGTAATCCCTTCTGAAAAAGTATGCAGGTTTATATGCACAAATTTGTTCAGAAATATATAAATTTCTGCTTGCACTTTTCTTCTTCAAGATTTTTTGGAATTTAAGAGGTTTACTTCATTGCAGTCACCCATCCGAGTAAGTATGTACATATACTTATTATGTATGCATACATGCATTACATGTTGTATGTACGTACATGCCTTTTACTACTTAACTTTTGTGATAGAAAGTTCATGATGCGATGTGTTTGACCAGAACACACCATGGTATAAGTGAACTGAAATATTAATATCTAAGAGCTTCGTTCTGCTAAATTCAGTATTTTTCGTGAAATTATTGGTATTGATTATTTTAGAATTAACTTTATATCAAAATATTTGACTAAGAAATGCAGTTTTTGGGTTTATTTAATACAGGGGAAGTTTTTATAATCTTTTATGAGTTGTTGCATTATCGAACTGCAAATAACAAATGAATACATGAGAAGGTAATTAAGTTGAAAAATCGAAGTAAAATTTTTCTAACATTTCGTCATATTTATTTAGCATCTGAGTTGTAGAAGCGAAATTATTGCGATCATTACTGTTTATCTATTATTGTTATGTACCTCTACCTCTTAAATTCGAATTCAAAGAGTTCTTCGATCAAAAATACAATGAAAAAAATTCTAAATAATTTTTTGTTAAAATGGTAAAAATGGCTGATTAAATCCGCACAAAAATGTTTTCTGTGAGATAGCATTTATACAGAAAATACATTTATAAATTAAATATATGACGATAGCTCTATCAATAGAATATCGAGCTAGTAAACCAAAGGTTCTGGGTTCAAGCCTTACTCTTGACGATTTTGGAGACAGCTCTTTGTTTACATAAGTGTCTATACATCTGAGCTCTAGTGGTTCAGATTCCAGTGTGTACAACGTGTATATTTCACTGTACATAAAACTGTAGATCCCCATTGTTCTGCGCGAGTACTTAAAAATAGTGGACTCAATGCACTGAAATTAAGTATTTACAAACGCAGGCAGTGCAGAGCCATATAAGACTCGTAAGAGGACTTGAAAAGGCTCTAAAAAAACATTAACGGCCACACGGACATTTCATAGTCGATTGATATTTGTATCTGTACAAGACGTAAGATTAACTAAATATTATAAAGAGCAACATATTCTTATGTAAAAAATACCTGCTCTTTCCGAACCTGAGATCAGGTTTGAACAATTTGGCACCAAACATAAAATATGGCCACGTAAACATACCTAAAATTGAAGCATCCACTGTGCACTTTTTAATTTAATTTTGCCTCCAAAACTGAATTTTTGCTTTTTCATAAAAAAGTTTTGTATCGGTGCAAATTATAAAATCGAAAGTTGTTGTTCATGTCAATGTTTGAACTGGTCCTGTTAGTTTTTGTAACTCAATACCAATTTTATATATTTTTAATTCACAATAATTTGCAATGGTAAACAGTTAAAGAAACGCACTTTCTTTGAGAACGCATCCTGCAACTCAGTTAGGAGCGGTTTTAGTTTTGATATGTAGATAAAGATTTGATTTGATATTCTTTAAAAAAAAATAAAAGGTTAAATACTATATTGTACAACTAAGAGTGAAAGTTGATTTTTTCAAGCCTGCGGCGCCCTCAACTACCCCTCGTGCTCAAGCATTATCAGAGTCTGAAAAAGTCATTCGCCCCTTATTGCATACAAAGCTTTTTTTGATTAATGCATCCAAATAAATTTTTTTTCATAGGCCATATATATAGACGTGTTGTTATCCAAAAGTAGATATATTTTACATTCGTCCCGGGGGCGAAAGTAATAAATAGATGTTAAGGCTTAAAAAACTTGACTTATACTCGAATTTTCATACAATGAAAGTAAACTTTCGATGCACGTGTTAATATCGCACAACTAAGAACAAACATTGCTTTTTTTCAAGCGAGAATGATTTTGAGTACATGTAGTATTCGATAGTTCCATAGGCACCTGAGCTGGATAAACCAAGTGCTCAAACATCATCCAAAATTATAAAAAAAGATAATTTGCGATATCATGTTCAGGGCTGCTTCCCACATTTGTTTTTACAAAAGGGCATGAACAAACTTTTTCTTGTGTAGAAGAAAAGAGTAGAAAATTGAATACAATTTCAAAATTCTTTCAAAATTTGAATATTTTTTCAAAATGTAAACATTAGAATAAATTATTTCTGAAATGAAGCTTTGTGATAGTGATTTTTATATATTTTCTAAATGGCACGCGAAACGTATTTCTAAGACGTTTGGTGACAAACTAAGAATGTTAAATGTATGTATGTATGTATGTATGCACACGTTTACATCTCAACTTCTTTAAATTGGATTTGAATGCGACTTCACTATCTAAAATAAAAAAACTAATATTTTTTTCAATTTTTTAATTATGCTCATTCATAAGTTTTCGGAAACATAAATTTTGCACTTTATAATAATAGAATTAAGATATTAATAGCACAAAAAACAATTTGTAGAGAATAACGTTATCCACCCCTGCCTAAAAAAATTTTTGATAGCTACTACCATTTTTACGTTATGAGTGAAAAGAGCTTTTTTTATAACTGGTTCTAACTTTGAACCACATCATTCGATTGCTTCAAAAATTATAATACGAAATAATAGTGCCTATACTGTACAGATAAGTTTGGAATGTACTTGTTGTTTTCTAAAAATTGTGCCACTAAACCCGCCTGTTCACCTAGGCGGAACGCGGCCTTGTGAAGACTCCTGAATGCTGCACCTGCATAATACGTGACACCCCTCTTGTTTGACTTTCACCGTTCGCTCTTTTCCTTTACTCTATTTTATATTCATTTGTCATGCATGGAAAAGGATCTTTTTCATGCGCGTGTTATATGAAGCGTACTGCTAAAAGTTGTAATCAGATGGTCACATAAGAGGAACTCGAGCATATATACGTAGAATAATATTTTAATATAGATGGGACAAACATATTGTATAGTTATTTTTTAGCTACTTTTACAGTCTCTTCAACTTCTCAACTCGAGTCTTACATAGCTCTGCATTGCCTACATTAGATGATTTCTTACTTAAATGCATTAAATCTACTTTCAAGTGACTCATGTTAAGTAAAATAGTTAGTTTTCCTAATGATTTTTTTCCCAAGGTCCTTTTTTCCGCAATGAATAGTTTTCCCACAATTATTTTTCCCAAAACTTTTTTTCCCCAATGAATAATTTTCCCACAATTATTTTTCCCAAAACTTTTTTCCCCAAAGTATGCGAAATCAACTAAATTTAAGTATTATTTGTTGATATAGATTATATTTATATTTCTAATAGAAACGTATAGTCATAGAAATGTAGAGAGAACTCATGCTTGCTTGTCTATTCATGTTTATATAGTCGGGGCAAGTTAGCATTTTTGCATTAAGTTCCTTCTAACTTTATTTTTATGATTGAAATACGTTATTGGGAACTTATTAAAAATGACCCTAAAGTATCGACTTCGGGCCAGGTCAAGAACATTGTTATTATTGCAAAAAAGAATTCCAAAAATGCACTTTTTTTTAGTTTTTCGTGAATAACTTTTTTGTAACTTATTTCATGTAAAAAAAGATAGAGATGAAAGTTGTTCAGAATTGAATTTTGTATAAGACACATGTATTCCCGACTGCAAAATTAAGTTTTTTAGTCGTTAAATTGTTAAACGAAAAAAACATTTTTTTTAAATTTCATATTGCCACAGATTTTACAAAAAATTATATTTTTCATTGGATGAATACACAAAGATGAGTTTTAGTATGAACAATGTAAAAATCGGTGTCCGATCTGGATATCTCAAAATGGCGTCTTATGCAAAATTATTTATCCCAAAATTTCAAATGCATCTCCAAATCGCCCATGGAACGATAACTTGACCCAACCGCCTTTAATCGATAGCTTATAACGTACTTAATAAACGCTAAAAAGAACTTTTTTAAAAATTAATATTTAACAACATTTTAACAACAAATAATTTTTATTTCCGTCTATTTTGAAGTTAAGGGAAACGCGATAAAATGCATCTTAAAGTACGTAAAAAACCATGAATTTTCATATAAATTTTGTTGATATCCGACCAATAGGAGCTGAGATACGAAAATTTTTTCAATCGACAGTCACGGCGAAACTACTTAACATTTTTCGATGAAATTTGGTACACTGCTTGTTGAAATAATACCTTAAATGATGGCATTTTTCTCGATTGATATAGATAGCTTGGTTCGTCTAAAATGACCGATGAACAATTGGAAATCTGCGAGCGCGGCCGAGCGGCTCTCCGTCCGGGCGGCGCGGCGGTGGACAGTGTTCGTACACGTTAGTTGTAATTTCATTATCTTCATACATTGTCCACCTGTCACCTCCAATCATGATCCCTTCACCTTCCAGTTATAGCTTTCAATAAAGACTCTTCACTTTCAACTATTTCGTTCACCTAACACATTCGATTTTTTTATTAAATATTTTCCATCTTGGGGTCTGCTGCACAAGTTTGCATGTATAAAAATCCGCAAATCTATGGATTGCCATTTGTTCATGCTCTAACCAAAAACAAGCGAAAAGATGTATACAAAAAAACTTTA
>JACCIB010001791.1:0-20245 GCA_018906965.1 Philotrypesis tridentata | reverse complement strand
AATTTTAAAACACACCTTACGGGTACGGAAACAAAAATATCTCTCTGTCACACCTCCCTGGGTGTCGCCGACAAGGCGAAGAAATTCACCCAGGAGCTCTTACTCGGGCTGATATAGAACCAAAATTATCAGTTTATACCTCATACCTATGGCACACCAACAGATAAAAGGATGGGGGAGCGGCAGTTAATGCTGTCCAAGGATGAGGCGAATCCGCGAAACGCTAGCAACCCCCACCTCAATTGCACACTAAGACAAGCGCGAACAAGCAAGATGGTGTCAACCAACGATACTGATTCATTACACCTCAACACAGCTACGCCGCACCGACACGCCAGCCGCATACTATAACAATCGTATCGACTCACAAGAGAGCCCGGTGCGGGGAACCGCTACCAGCTTCCCTGTATCCACTGATACAGCCACATTCAAAAAACAAATAAATTTGAAAATAACTAAAATAATTTAAAAATTATCGAAGAACATTCTTAATATTCGAAATAGAATTTTTGTAAATATTTTCAAGAAAATTAGTATCCTCCGCTCTATTTAGAGTATAATCAAACAAATGTATATGCAACATTGCAGAGAACCTTCTTCTGTTTAGCGAAGGATCTCTGTCCAAAATTTGCATATTATCGAAATCAAAATCTCTCTCTCTCTCTCTCTCTCGCTCTCTCGCTCTCTCGCTCTCTCTCTCTCCGTCTCTTTTCTTTAACGGCCTAGAGGTCATACCAATGTGAGTGAAGGCTATATAAGCTGAAAATTTTTATTGTATATTAGTCCAAGTAAGAGCTCCTGAGTGTATTTCTTCGCCTTGTTGACGACACCCAGGGAGGTGTGTGTGAGAGAGATGTTTTTATTTCCGTACTTGTAAGGAGTGTTTTTAAATTTTGTTTTAAAATTTGATTAGAAAGTTTCTAATGGTATTTTTTTAAATTTTACTTTTAGTCAGTGTTATCCGGGACGGTTTGTCGTGACCGGTTTTTTTATACAAATGTAGTTCTCATTTTTTATAAGGTATAATAATTTTTGTAAGATATTAATTTATATTTTGTATTAACGTTAAATTGTAATATTTAAAAAATTTTTTGTACATTTTGTACATTAAACTCATTCTTCTTATCTATCACGATGGAGCAATAGCAGCATTTGTTATAAGGTTGTAAAATCATTGAATAAATTGTCGAATATAACCGCAGTGTGAAGTCTTTAGAATCAATCCTTATTTTTATTCATATAATAATACTAACGGAGTTTATTAAATTATTAAATACAGACACTACGTTGATAGACCTTTCTTTTAGAATTGACTTCCGCCTCGAGGATAAGTGAATTGCAAAAGATTTAACAATATAATGAGTTAGACCGTTTTGAAATATTGGGAAATCTAATCATTTTACCTCTGATTTCTTACAAATTCAAAATCTAATGAAAAAACTTACCGTCCCTGACCTATTGTGGATAGTCGATGATTTATGTCGATGTAATTATCAACTTATCTTTCTCTTATCCTATTAACGGTACTACTTTAAATACGTATTAAACTATCAGAAAATAATGGCCTCAAATGAGAATTGGATTTTTTAATTAAGTATAGAATTAAAACTAAATCTGTGAACTAAAAAGCAGTTTAAAATTTCTCAACTTCATTAATTTCTTAAAATTGAATTGACAATTATCACGAAATTTATTAAGTTTGAATTCAGAAATTGATTAAGAATGGTCTAAATATATAACGAAAGAAAAATTGGTTACATGATATTTGTCCGAGTTGGAGCAGGCCGGTGTCGTGCCGCTGAATAGTGCGCGCTCCTGTTATAATTGATTCTCTCGCAACGCAAAAGGCTCGCTCGTCTCGCGCACCTTCGTTCGCTACGCATGCGCATTCGACAATTCGATTACTATAGAATAGACGCTAAAGCAGATAGCCGCAAGATTTGAACGCTTGTTACGATAGATAGCCAGTATACACAGTACACACAGATAATTCGCATACGACCGAGGTGATACACAAATTACGAAATATCATATAACTCTCAGCACGTCCTTCTATCTAGGCCCTTGATTCGGGAGCACACCTGTTATAAAGGGTGCCGAAGCTGCCTTTTTACTTTCGACGTTCCTGGGAAAGCAAGCATCACGTTGGTTCTCCTGCTGCATAAGACGCTCATGTGGGAAGCCCGCCGGAGCTCATTATCAACGTCCGTCGATTTCCGATGATGAACGAGATTGAACGCCCTGGGTGAATCTGGGCTATTAACGTGACACCGAAGTCGTACGTCCTCCTCTCGCCAATGAATGAAGATCAGAGAAGTCCTCTGTATTTTCCTCCTCTCGCTGTAATCTTTCCACTCTTTACGTAGTTACTCGCAAAAGAAACAAACGCCATTATCACATGCACTCAATCCCCATTCATACGGCCTTGAGACGCTCTACCCCGACAGCTCGGCACCCGATGTGACGTGGCGACATTTTGTCACGTTACAGTATATACTTATAAATGCGGAGAACTTGGAGACACGAGCGAATTCGGAGAAGGAAAGCGAGGGCTTAATTTTGGAGTAGCTTTGTCAAGATGCTCATTTAATTTCCCTTATACTTTGTCGCAAGAGTATCGCTCCTATTAAATTATCATCGCTAAAAAGAGACTTGATAGATGTTGATCCAAATTTTCTGAGATTGTTACCGATTTTGGTCAACTCTATATATAATTATGCCACTAATCATGAATTCCTAATAATAATTCCTCGATATATCATATATATTATAGATATTATTTTATTAGTCATCAATAACACTGAACAAAATATAAATCATTTGGAGTAAATGTTTGAAATAGTAATTAAACAAATAAATAAATAGATATATTTAATTTATGCATTGAGTTAGCTACTATAACGTATTTAATTTAGCTATGATTACTACGAAGCATAATCCTAATAGAAAGAGTTTGTGACAGTATTTGTTTCAAAACATTTCAAGATTCGTTTAGAGACCGCGTAGTTATTGAGAAAGATACTGATAATCTTATAAGCTGCAATAATTATAACGACAGTAAATTTTTGCAATTTGGTTAACTACAATCTATCCCATCGTTTAACAGATAAAATAGATAGATAGATAAATAGATAGATAGATAGGTAAGTGTAGGTAGGTGTAGGTAGGTAGGTAGGTAGGTGGTAGGTAGTTAGGTAGATATGTTGGTGGTAGGTAGGTTATGGGTAGGTTATAGGTAGGTAGGTAGGTAGGCAGGTAGGTAGGTTATAGGTAGGTAGGTTTAGGTAGGTAGGTAGGTAGGTTATAGGTAGGTAGGTAGGTAGGTCGTAGCTAGGTAGGTAGGTAGGTAGGTAGCTTATAGGTAGGTAGGTAGGTAGCTTATAGGTAGGTAGGTAGGTAGCTTATAGGTAGGTAGGTAGGGCAGGTAGGTAGGTAGGTAGGAAAGCAGGCAGGTAGGTAGGTAGGTAGGTAGGTAGGTAGGTAGAGAAAGAGAGAGATATCTGCAATGTAATTGTTGCAACTGTTACTGGTTACTGGGCGGCTTCTTGGACGGTGTCTCTGTGGTCGCCTGATAAGGTAGCTGCTAGATCGCAGCTGTTGGGGAGGGTACTTGGCCGAGCGCCATGTAGTGTCTGTGTAGACGGGGAGGCGGTAGGCGTGGGAGCCTGTGTGGCTTTTTGTGAAGCCTGAAATCTCTGTCTGGACGCCAAATAAAAAGATAACAAAGAATAAAATAATATATTAGACGTATGATTTATTAATACTAACTTAGACGCCCTTCTTGTACTAACTTAACCCTACCATATTAAGTACATAGACTAGATATAAGCAGAAGGACCAAGAGACGTCCGCAGACTTTGCCAGTCACATCAAAACAGCCATCAGCAGTGTGTCCGCACTTTCAGAGCGTGTCCGCATTTTCGTACAGCGTGTCCGCTTTTTCCAGCAGCGTGTCCGCACCTACCAGCCAGCGTCTTCGTTGTCAACAGAAGCGTCCGCGGACATATTCGTGTCCACATAACAAAGACGTGTCCGCCTTTCTTTGTGTCCGCATTTCTGACAGACCGTGTCCGCAGACTTGGTAAGCGCGTCCGCAAAATTGGCAAAGTCCATATAATCGGACTTAGAGTCGAACGACAAAGGTAAGAGGGTACCAAAGGACCAATACAAAGGTCATACAATATAAAATGGTAAACATGATTTTTATTTAAGATTATAAATTTTTTTTTTTTTTTTTTTATTTGTATGTTTTAAGTCGCATCCCCTTGCGGTATTAGCGACTCTCATTCCCTGCGTTTTGCGAGTCCTCAATTAGTGCATTGAGTCCACTATTGAACCACTAGCAAATTCGCAAGGGAACGGGGACCTACAGTTTTATGTACAGTGAAATATACACGTTGTACACAGTGGAATCCGAACCACTGGAGCTCAGATGTATAGACACTTATGTAAACAAAGAGGTGTCTCCAAAATCGTCGAGAGTCAGGCTTGAACCCAGGACCTCTGGATTACTAACCCGACACTCTACCGATTGAGCCATCGTCGCTCTAAGATTATAAATACATTCAATTTATTAGATCCAAAGTTTTATGCATAAAAATTCTGTTTAGGTGAGTGGTTAGTGCTCCTGACTGCATCCCGGGTTTGAATCCAGCCCAAGTCAAAAATTTTTAATTTCTATGTTTTAATTTAATTCAATGAATAATCAATAAATAATAATAATCATAAAATAATAATGTTCTATAAAGTAAAAAAAGATAAATATAAAAAAAGAAAAAAATACATTTTTAAATTATTTGCACCAAAATATTGTATTGTAAAAGTTAGTGTTTGGGAAGTCTGTGCATGATTTATTATAATTTCTTGTAACTTTTCGTACTGAACGTTTGAAAAATTAATGCATATTTCTCTCAGTGTATATTTGTGATTCCGCAGGAGATCCTGGATACCCTATACTAGAGTGAAATTTTCACTCTCAATTAGAGTGAATAAATCACTCTTTTCAAAAGTGACTTATCACTCTATTCCGAGGCTTAGTTTTGTCTGGATAGGAAGAGTGAAAAATCACTCGATTCGAGTGGAAAATCACTCCGAAGTATTTAGAGAGTGATGTATAACAGATATTATTTTATTATACATCAACAATACTAAGCAAAATATAAGTCATTTGGACTATATGTTTGAAATAGCAATTAAACAAATAAATAGATGTGTTTAATTTGTGAATTAAATTAGCAAGTCTAAAGTATCTATTTTAACTATGCTAACTACGAAACAAGGTCCCAACAGAAAAAGTTTGTAACAGTATACTTGTTTCAAAACATTTTAAGATTGCTTTAAAGACCGCATAGCCATTGTGAAAGATATTGATGTTCTTATAACCTGCAATAATTATAAAGACAGTAAATTTTTGCAATTTTATTAACTATGATCTCTCCCATCTTTCTACAGATAAGGTAGATAGATGGATGTTATTATAGATGCTATTATAGAAAGTGAAAGAGCTAGTGAGAGAGAGAAAGAGTTGGAGAGAGACTTAGAGAGAGAAAGAGAGTGTGGAACAGAGTGAGAGAGAATGAGAGAGTAAGAGAGAGCGAGAGAATGAGTGAGAGAGAGAGAGTGAGTGAGAAAGATATGCAACGTAATTGTTACAGCCATCACTTACCCAAACAAAAGTCGCTATATTTATTTCCACTAATCCGCAAGCTTTTAGCTTAATTGGATTTGATGTTCTTGACATTAGCATATGAAATAATTTGCGTTCCTTTACCGACAAATTATACCAATGGCTATTACACCTAACAGTAATTTAGAGATGTTCGTCATTTGGTTAACCTTTAGTATTTCATATGAGCTGAAAAATAATACATACAGCGCATCGAAAACGGATTCCTTCCTATCAATTATTTCTTGTATATGCTTACAACCGATGTACAAATACACTAATGCAGTTATTATATATATCGTAGTTGTACATTTTTTAAACAGATCATCCTGATAGCTTAACTAAAAAATGTTGCTCATTAATATCATTAACAGGATTATAAATAAACGACAATTAATTTTTCTTTTACATTGCATAAACTTGTACCAATAACGAGAATACATAACATTTCTGTAAAAAAGTATAGGTAATTGAACGTATTCCAGATCAAATAAGTGCATCTAAAAATAAAAAGTTATGTTAAAATTTCAAGATTAAACGTATATTTATGAAGGATTTTTCTTTAAATCATTAAACGAACAGTTTGCGTTTCAGAAAAATATTCTAATGCATCTTCCTAAATCTTTTCAGACTTATTCCTCAAAACAGTTTTAAATTGCAGTCATAGTAGTTAATTTTAAATACCATACTGCATTTTGTGAATTTCCTCATTGATTGGTAAGTCTCTTTGATTTTTGATTGATATGTAAAAAATTCTAGAAGATGCATTTACATCGAAAAGAAGTTCAATAGGAGTATAGTCGCTATGTACATAAAATTGTTTTCTATTTTTCTACTTTCTTTATTTTAAACTTAAGAACGCAAATTCTTAATTACTGTAAAATATAGTTTTTAAATACAAAAAATAACTTAACTTATAGAAGTATTGTACACATCATTGATACTTTTGATATTTTGATAAACTTCTGATTTATCCAATTTAATTTTGGAGCCTATCGTGTGATCGTAAAGCCCAATTTGGGATGATCGATGACTAATTTAATATACTTTGTATTATAAATATATAGATGTATGTGATCATAATGAAGGTTGTATATTACAAAATACTAACCATGCTATGGCGAACAAACCACTGACGTGAATAATACAAACTGTGGAAAGGCAAACATAAGAGATACATATTATTGAAGTCCATAATAGAACCACCTGGGTGTGAAGAACATATGCGAAGATATAATATTTATCGTAATCAAAGATGCCAAAATAATACAGGGAATAAGGGATATTTATTGTTCTAGTTTCGTTCTGCAATGGGAACACAAGATCCATTAGCTTTGGAATAAATGGTAGAGATGTGTGAGTTAACATTCCACTTGCAGTACAATAGACCTATAAAAGAAAAGTTGAAGTCTGTAGTCACTGCTATGACATGCAGCATTATAGAAATCATTAATGATTTTGATTATGAGCGGTATACCCACTGCAAAATTTGCTACACGTCGATTCCATTGCGAATAGTTATATAAAATACATAATTCCGCGTCATCATGCAAGTTTTTCCGATCATTTATTATATGCTTAAATATTGTCAACAACTAAATATTCTAATGCATAAATAAATACATGAACAAATAAGTTTTTATTCATAAAATAGTAGGTATAGACAAAACTATTAGTGTGCCTTTTGTGTATAATATGTCCGTAGGTATATTTATCACAGTTGTTATTTAAAAAAGCAGATTTTAATTCTAGGCTGGTACCCTGGTAAAAAGTTCCTCGAGTTACTAGCGAGTAACTCGTGAAAATTTATCGAATTCATGACAAATTCGTGAATGAACTCGCGAGAAACCCTGCTAAAACTGGGACGCTGACTGCTGAGTTACTCGGAGCAAACTCGCGAATTATTTAATTTTAAAATAAACAATTAATTGTTCGGCAATTATTCATTTAAATGAATTATTATTATTTATATTATTATGCTATCGTAATATAAATAATAATAATACATTAACTTAATATCAATAATTTTTATTATTTAATCGGCACTTGCTCCAATTTATCAGATTTATCAGACGATCCAATGTATTAGACGATGGCTAAATCGGTAGAGTGTCAGGCTAGTAATCCAGAGGTCTTGGGTTCAAGCCTGACTCTCGGCGATTTTGTGGACTTAACACTTCTTTGTTTACATATTTATATAAGGATTTGAGAAGGCTGATGTGAAAATAAAAAAAAAATTATCAGATTAGGTTATGTTTGGGCATTGCGAGCATGTCGCGATCCAGCAGAACGAGGCGCAGTTCCGCGCGCACGCGCAGATGCGTTTACACGATATACACTCATCTGTGCTGTCGATTTTAGACGAGTTTGCTCCCAGTTCATCGCGAGTTCTTAACTCTATAATTCGCGAACAGAACTCGGTAGTCATTAGCGTATTGGCTAGTCCGACTCGTCAATTTTTTACCAGGGTACTAACAATAAAATTAAAATGTTTAATATAATCGCAATGACCATTCTTTAATCCTTTTGTTTTCATGATTAAATATGCAAGAAGTGTACAATGAATTAAGTCGTTGAATTTAGTCAACGATGTTCAGTAGGACAGAAGCAAAGTGACTGTGCGAATGTCGCTGTACACAACTATAAGACTTCTTTATACATCTTTAGAATTTTATTTATTTTTTATTGACAATTATGCACTTCAAGTAACTCCTTATCGTTGAATGTATTCATGAAAATTATTTTAGAAAAGTAATTGAAAAAGTATGTAACATTTCCAACGTAAAATTTTCATCCCGAAAGTCTGTAAAAAGTATCTTAAACTATAAGAGTTCTATTAAGAGTAATTTTATATTATATAGAGGGCTTATTTAATATTACAAAATGTTATTTTATACTTACTCTAGATTTAAAAGCAAACGATTGTACATATGCAAATACACCAATAACGTTATATGTGAATGGTGGGAAATTATCTAGCACTATCATCCAATCAAATCCTTTTTCAGAATATAAAATTCCACCGATCTGTTCAACAATAGTTATCATTAGTGTGGGATCTGGAGAAGGAGTGGGCACAGAAATAATTACTCCGGTATCAAAATGAACACTGAAATACTATTTGGATATATTGAAGAAATAAAACACTATGTAGATATACAATGAAATTACTGAATTGCTCTCGCACTCTCTATACGCTACAGGGCAGGGCTGCGTCGTCACGCAGCCAGGTCTCCCTGAAGACTGACTACGCGGGGGTCGCCTCCTCCCCTCAGGCACTCTCACTCTCTCCTCTCATTTTCTCTCTCTCTCGCTCTCACTCGTATCTGCGGCTTCGCAGATCCGCTTTCTCTCACTCTGCCAATAGCGGAAGGGCTTGTTCCGCTGCGCGCAGGAAGCGTCCCTCGTCCCCGCTTTCTCTCTCACGTGCACACCGCATGCACACTCGTAGATGCATACAACATACATACTCCATGCATACACACACACATAACACACGCACCACAATCCCACATTACTATATTTTCAATTCATTGCGATTAATATCTAATCCAAGTATATGTAAATAGATAATACAATAACTTACTAATTATTGATAGTACTTACAAACGGTATGTAATAAACCGCGAACTTTCTAGAAAAACTATATATAAATGTTCGCGATACACGTGCGGCTCGATAGTTCGCGGTGACTAATTTTCCAGTGGAAACCCGATCATACGCAGAATCAAGGGCAGACACACCAAATAAGGAGTCCACTGCGACAATCGTATTATAAAAAAATAGATGGAACCCGAAAATAGCCACCACTATGAGGCTAGACAAGGGAAAAACCCACGTCATAGATTCGCGTGGCGACAATCGAGATGACTACTATAAAAGAGCCAAGAAGCCGAATCAAAGGGGAGTCGACCGTGAAATTTTCAAGAGCAAGGGCGAAGCTCTGTCCGTGAGACACTCAGTCCATCGAGGTCTCGCTACATCTATATCCGCCTACTGGACGACAGTTGCTGATTCTA
The DNA here is from genome assembly GCA_018906965.1 of Philotrypesis tridentata. Taxonomy (NCBI): domain Eukaryota; kingdom Metazoa; phylum Arthropoda; class Insecta; order Hymenoptera; family Pteromalidae; genus Philotrypesis; species Philotrypesis tridentata. The sequence continues at coordinate 10,561 of JACCIB010001791.1, read as the reverse complement.
CATCATCTGACAACTGGGGAAAACAAGGAAGTGAAAGAAAGATCATCGAACCGGAGCTCGTGACCCCACACCTTACAGCAGTGAGGCAATGGAAACCACGGTGTATTTCGGGAAAAGCCATCGGAGCAGCGCATAGACAGCTCGACGCCACACCATCGAGACTACAGCTGCCAGCCCACGCATCAAACTACATACATAGATATCAACGCGCACAAGGTACCCATCTTTTTCTGTTCGCGGAGCGTGCACTAATATTAGAGTCATTAACCCGTAGTCGAAAGGTAATCTCGAAATCCCGCTCTCCTACCCGGAAGGCTATGACCGTGAATACGGTAGCCAAAGGAGAGATTTGTGAATAACTTAATTGTTTTAATACACTGAACAATACCGATACTCAATTGTTTTCTTATTCATACAAAAACCATCACCCTTTCCTAATAATAATAAATATATAGTTGTGAGCGTCTTATTCAGACGTAACACATTTAATATTTATTATTTAAAAATGGTGCATTCGGCAAATGGAACGAACGGAAATCGAGATTACCTGTGATGGTTTTTAGACATGTCAAATAAAGACGCATTCACTAACTGGCGGCAAAAAGATACGGACTCTAGTGACGCGACATTATTGCACGAATTTAGAAGAAAAGAGAAACAAATTGATGAGGCGTGCGCGAATGACTCAAAAGAAGTTGACGTGTTAGTAGAAGAGGCATTAGAACTTTCGAAAAAACTTGCACAGAAGTGCCAAATATATAACGTGGACTGAGCCCGAAGACGTTTTAAAATTTCCTAAAGATCGGACGGCATTTATAAAATATCGGGAAAATTTAAATAAAAGTGACTCGAGCAACGAACAAGAAGGCGACGATAGAGTAATAGAATCTCTAGTAGCATTAGGACCGATAGAAAAAGTCAAGCTCCGACGGGAGAGCTTTTTAATAAACGGCGGGACAGAGGCGATCGAAAAAAATAAGATAAATAAAAGAGTACATATAAAAGAAATAGACACTCCTTTAAAAATAAATCCTGAAAATACTAGCACTCCCTTAACTAGTAAAGGAGGAGCAATTAAGAAACAAAAAATAATATCCTATTTTGAAGATATAAATTTAGACAATTCTTTGCAAAATACACATAAAGAAATAGAAGATTTAAAAAATACTTTAACGGTAGCAATCGGAAAAGATAAAGTAGAAGAATATTTTGCCAAACCAGAAAATATTAAAGATATTAACAATACACTTATAAATAATCCAGGATACGGGACAATTGAAATATTTACAAAAATTAAAAATCAAATTACAGGATTTTTTAAGCAACCGCAGGAAATAACGATCATTAATAACAATCATTGTGTTAGTAGTTTACCATACTTATCTTTACCTAACACTCCGAACAGAGGCGAGAATAATAATATTGAAAATAATATCGAAAATATCGAAGAAGAAATTATGGCGAACGACGGAATGAGAGGGATGTCTATTTCGAATATTTTAGATGTAATTCCGAGATATAATGGACAAAATATACCTTTGAACGCTTTTTTGGACGGATGCCGAGAAGCGAAAGAAATGATTCCAGCGGCACGCGAAACGGAGTTAGTTAAGTTTATACGAATGCGATTATATGGAGAAGCGCTAACATGCAGTCGAGGTCAAACATTCGCTACAATGACGGATATAATAAATTTTTTCGAAAGAATATACGGCTCAGCAAAAACCTTTCACGATTATTCGGGCGAACTAGCGAAAATACGGCAGAAACGGAACGAAGCAGTAATAACATTTTTCAACAAAATTAAGGAAATACAAAAAGAAATGTTAGCAACAGCTTTACGAGAAGAAAGGTATACGAACGAGACGCGAGAAGCATTCGCCGCGGAAATAGAGAGAGATTGCATAAAATTCTTTAAAAGGGGTCTACGCTGGGAAATTAAAAGCCGAATGGGTGATCACACGATGCTGAACGAAGCGCGAGAGCAAGCGATAGAAATAGAAAAAGACTACGCTGGATGCGGTCTTGACGAAGATAGCGCGGATGAATCTCAGGCCAAGGTTAAGGAAACTCAAAAGATTAGAATAGTAGAACCACAAGCACCTCAACCAGTTGCAATAATGGCGTGCAGTTATTGCGGAAATCTAGGACCACCCCATAATAACATAAATAATTATAGATCGATTCCTCAATGCTATTACTGCGGAAAAATAGGTCATATACAGAGAAATTGCTATAAATTTTTGCGAGAACATCGTTCAGATAATACCATACAGGAAAACGACAGAGCTCTTTCGCGGGAGGGCACCTCGAGAGAGTGGATTGCTGGCACATGCCCTGGGAACCAACAATCAGAGCTTATGTCCGCACATGCATCGAAACAATAAACTTAAGTCAAAAAAGTACATCTCCAACAATTAAAGTCGACATTAAAGATTTTCGTAGACCGCTGCAATTTATGTTAGACACAGGAGCGGGAGTTAGCCTAGTGCGTGAATCGGAGGTAGCGCACCACGCTGACATAAATAGACAGGAAATAATCAGTTTGAAAGGTATCACGGAGGGATATATTCCGACATTAGGAAGAATCACAACAACATTTAATAATATTGCTGCAGAATTTCATTTGGTTTATAACGATTTCCCTATAAAAGAGGCGGGAATTCTTGGAAATGATTTTTTTCGCAAAAGTGATGCGAAAATAAATTTTAATGAAAATTATATAGAGGTAAATGGACAAATAATTCCATTCATGAAGTATACGACAAGCGATGAGTCACGAGAGCTGCGGGTCGGTTCTGAGGAGACACATGCGCGAGAAGCCGAAAATAGAATAGAGGCAATGGGAGACTCCAGAAGGGGAGATCTCGATTTTGACTATGATTATATAACAGAAAAAATGAGAATAAGCTCGAGGCACGATGATGATCGAGTAAAATGCATGCATAAAAAAATGAAGTTTGACTATGCGTGCGCAACACGCATACAAACGAATGATATTAAAAATGAAAATGATAATGATGAAAGAATTGAAATTAATAAGAATGAAATTAAGAATAATGAAGATAAAGATGATGAAATTGAAAATAATGCAAATGACGAAATTAAAAATAATGAAAATGATAAAATTGATAATGATGAAATGAGCGCGCTCGAAACAGAAAAAAGTCTACAAAAGACAATGAATGATATAATTGCTGAAATTAATGAAATAAAGATTATGAAAAATAAATGTGAGGAATTTGAAAAAAATAAAATCGATGATTGTTACGAAAATATTAATGAGGAAATTAAGAGTAACAATGAAAATATTAATAATGAAATCAAAGAAGATATGATGAATATTGATAATAAATTTAAGAAAAATGAGAGATACTTCGTGGGTGCAGAAATATTTGAAAATTTATATGGCGACAGAAAAGAAAGTGAAATAGATGATAACTATTTTATTAAACATTATATTGAAAATAGCAATATGGATAACCTATGCAGCAATTACATGGAAATTTCAGAAAAAGATTATTACTCTACCGAGGTGATACCAGTCAAAATGAGCACGTCTATTCTGCAAATCGAAGAGACAGAATCAATGCCAAGAATAGACCGATTGAAAGCTCTTCTGAAAATAGACCATCTGACGGAGGAGACAAAAGAACCAATAGTCAAATTAATCGAAGAATATGCTGACTGTTTTCACTTGAAGGGTGAATATTTAGGAACAGCTAAAGTGCCGAGCCATCGTATCATTACAACAGATGATATACCGATTTACGAAAGACCATACAGGCCAGCGCACCTATTAAAATTAGAAATGGAGCGGCAATAACGGAGATGCTGAAGAGCGACATTATAAGACCTTCGAACTCCCCATACGCATCGCCAGCATTTCTAGTAGCCAAATCATCGGATAGCAAAGGAAACCCTCGTTATCGATTTGTGGTCGATTACAGAAAATTAAATGATAAAACAGTAAAAGATAAATATCCTTTACCGAATATTTTAGACATTATAGACCAATTATCAGGTGCTCAATACTTTTCGGTATTCGATCTGGCGCAAGGATTTTTTCACGTACCTGTATATGAGCCTGATAAATATAAAACAGCATTTTCTACACCTCAAGGACTGTTTGAATTTAATAAACTTCCAATGGGCATGACAAATTCTTCCGCATCTTTCATGCGTGGAATTGACATAGTCTTCAAAGATTTACAAGGTAAAGAAATATTTTTATTCATAGATGACGCAGTAATATACGGTGAAACAATTAAAGAGCACAATGAGAAATTTGAAAATTTTTTTTTTCTCAAAATGCAACCGGATAAGTGCAAATTTTTGCAAGAAGAAGTAATTTATTTAGGACATTTACTTACTAGAAATGGAGTCCGCCCCGATCCTAAAAAAATTAAAGCAGTGAAAAATTTTCCAAAACGCAAAAAAAATATATGCGAATTTCTTAGTTTAACCAGATACTACCGCAGATTTATCGAAAAATTTTTAGAGATAGCCAAACCTTTGAGCGACTTTTTTTAAAAAAAAAGAGGCCGACTTTAATTGGTCGGACGAAGCCGAAGAAGCATTCTCAATTTTGAAAAAGAAGCTATGCCAAAAGCCAATACTGCAAATAGCCGATTTTGAGAAATCTTTTATTGTTCGGACCAACGCCTCTTTGGTAGCGGTTGCGGGAATCCTTTCTCAATGAGAGATAGGGAAAGATAGACCAATCGCATATGTATCACGCGTATTATCCGACGCTGAGAAGCGATATGACTCATATTCGAGAGAAGCATTGGCAATATTATATTCTGTGTCCAATTCAGATCGTATCTGCTGGGACGACATTTCACCATCTTTACAGCTTGCAAGCTACTCATATGGTTTAAAAATTCAACAGACCTAACAATAAAAGTAATATGATTACAACATTGTATATAAAAGTGGTAAGAGTAACACAAAAGCAGATGCATTATCCCGAAATCCAGCCGAGGGAGAGCAAGCTGAAGGGGAAATCGACGAGTAGCTAATTTTAGCCATGCAGACGCGGACGGCAGCAACACCTGCTACAGAAGAAGAGGAAGAAAAAGAAGAAACATCAGAATTGCAATGCAAAAAAATGAATTAATAGACAACGAAATAAGTATGCGAAGATAATACAATCAATGAAAATTATGAAAATAATAACGAGGAATCATTGCAAAATGAAGCAAGTGCGAATTTTCAAAATTCAAAAAAATCAGAATTATTCGCAGAATGTAAGAAGCAATTATTTATGCGAAAAGATAACTTCCTTTACTTCATAGACACGGAAGGAACTCCATGCGACGCAGGCGCCAAGCAATTTAAAGAGCGAAAAATTTTACCTAAATTTGCAAATTTAGAACCAGGTGAAATCAAGATTACAACGAAAAATAATCGAATGCTATTTGCCACAGTGATAAAAAGCACACAACCAACAAGTACGACAGAAGTACAAAAAAAATTTAATAGATATTTTTGAAGTTTTAAAAGCATTTATTATAAAAAAAGGCATACGATCAATAAGCATAGCCAAAAATGAAAATATTGGAAATGTCGAATGGAAAGACGTATTGTTAAGCCTGCGTAAAATTTTAGAAGGTACATCAGTGAAAATAATTATTTGCACAGGTATAATAAAATATGTCGAGGAAAAAGATAGACGTAAAATAATACAAGAAATGCACAGCACAGCAATAGTAGGACCTTTTCCAATCACCGAAAATGGATATAATAATATACTAACAATACAACGTAATTTCTCGAAATATCGCTATACCTTTGAAGGATGCTACGGCAGCATCAGTAGCGGACACATTTATTAAAAAAAATTTATTTGTATTTTTAGAGCCCCAATTACGATCCTAATGGATCAAGGAAGTAATTTCATGTCAAATTTGCTAAAAAGAATAGCAAAAAAATTTTAAATCAAACAGGTAAAGACAACCGCCTATCATCCACAATCAAACGGTTCATTAGAACGATCGCATCATGCATTAGCGGAATATTTAAAAAACGGTAATGCAAAAGGAACCGTGGGATGAATTACTTGAGCTCGCAACTCTATGCTATAATACGGTTCCACACGAAGGCCATTCCTTCACACCATTCGAATTAGTATTCGGCAAATTAGTCAGAGTACCTTCGAACGAGCTGTTAGAAGAGGGCGAGATGCCGTTGACATACAATGATTACGTTACGAATCTTAGCCCAAGATTAAAACAACTTACAAAAAATAGCGAGAGAAAAGTTGATCGAATCAAAAATAGAAAATCGAAATATTATTACGATAAAAAAATTAATCCAAAAGAATTTCGGATTGAAGATAAAGTATGGTTATTAAAAAGCGGAAAACAGTATAAATTAGGTGACCAATACGAAGATCCTTATATAGTGCTTGACGTATTCAATGATCAACGAAACGCAAAAATACGCATGAAGAATAAGCAAGTAAAGTCGGTTAACGCTAACAGACTTAAAATATCGCACGTTGAAGCAGCAGATCAATAAGATGTAACAAAAGCTTGACTAACAAAGTATTTATTAGCAAAAAAAAAAAAAAAAAAAACAAAACAAAAGAGAAAGACACAGACTTATCGCCGACAGAAATTGATTGTTAATAATATTTATTATTTAAAAATAGAAAAAAATACATATATAACGAAGAAAAGAGGGAAGGGTACGTTGCAATTTCAAGCAGCAGATCAATAAGCAATACAAATGTAACAAATTTCTGTTTTTTAGCGTTAAATTTAAATTTGACTAACTAAATTTTTTTTATATGGTAAATATAATAAAAAGTATAAAATAATATATTTATTAAAAAAGTAATACTATAATTACAAAAAAAAAAGGTAAAAAAAAAACAAAACAAAAATTATAATTTTTAAAAGACTAACTAATATATTCATAGCACTTTATAATACTATTTTTATAATAATTTATAAAAAGACACAATGAAAAGTAAGTAAATTTAATTATTTTTATACTTATCAATAGTTATAATTTTTAATGCCGACTCACTAATATACAGCACTTTATAATACTATTTTTATAATAAAATTGATTGAATATAATTTAAATTAATAATATTTATTATTTAAAAATAGTTATAATAAAAATTATTATAAAAAAAATACATATATAACGAAGCATTAAAAATTATAAAAGAGCTCAAGCCTATCCATAATCCGAGCCACCTCCTCTAGATTGACCAAGGGCAAAGGCATATTTTGGTCCATGGCCCGGCATGCGCGATCCAAGATATCATCACCTACTCCATATGAAATAAAAATTTTTTTAAATAAATGAAAAAAGGTTATTAACAAAACAAAACAATAAAACCGATAACAAAAACTCAACATGAGGAAAATGCTTGTAGCCGAATAATCACTGACAAATCGAATTGCGTTGCGACACTCGTCGAGTGGTATCGACGATTCTCTCTGGCGGAGTGGGATCCCATCAAAAATCTAAAAACAGAAATATATAGGAATCTATAGAATCGCGGAAAGTAAAACAGAAAAAGAAGGGCGACTTTGAACTAATATACACTTACCATTATAAAAAAATTTGCAGATTTAATGAAAAACTTTTTTTTGCAGACAAACAACATGATATTACACACCTTATTAATTATTGCATTTTCACTGTAGTTATTCCTTTTAGCATGTGTACATATGTATATACATATTAACATTCAGATTACAAATACTATGAACAAATTTTTTATGTATGTTATTATCATTGTATGATTAATAATTTAAAAACTAATCAAAGGAAAATTATACCAATTTATGCGAATACACAAACTATGTACAAGTAACCTTTAATAATGTGAAATAAAATAAAAATCTCTGTGTAAAACTTTAAAATAACCATTGATAATTAACTAAATTTCTCTTTAGAAAATTTGAATTGTGTGCGATATTCGATTTTTGTAAGAAATTCAACAAATTGAGAACAACATTCGGTTGAAACAATAATTTTCATTAAAGTCAAACTCATTTATTGAATTTCAGAAAAAAAATACTAACCAGAAAACGCCAAAAATTGTCGGTAACTTTTTGTAAAATATTAACCCAGAGAGAGTATTATCACAATGATACGTGTGATATTTATGAAATCTATTATACTAACCAAAACCGAGAAAAGTTGTCGGTCAATTCTTGTAAAATACTAACCCAAAGAATGCATTATCCCAATAATACGTGTGATATTTATGAAATTTGTTATACTAACCAAAATCAAAAAAAAATTGTCGGTAAACTCTTGTAAAAAAATTAACCTAAAGAAAATGTTATACACATGAATTGTTGAAAAATGTAAGAAAATTTTTTTCCGGAGAGCGTATTATAACAACCGAACTTTTGTAAACAATATCTTGCACGACGACCACGAACAGAAGGGAAGAGATTAAGTATATATATATGTATATATATAGGTACTGCTAGCACACTACGTGTAATCGACTCGAGTTGCACTCTCGTCTTTTCATAAGGGCGGAAGTGTAATAAACCGCGAACTTTCTAGAAAAACTATATATAAATGTTCGCGATACACGTGCGGCTCGATAGTTGCGGTGACTAATTTTCCAGTGGAAACTCGATCATCCGCAAGATCAAGGGCAGACGCACCAAATAAGGAGTCCACGCGACAATCGTATTATAAAAAAATAGATGGAACCCGAAAATAGCCACCACTATGAGGCTAGACAAGGGAAAAACTCACGTCATAGATTCGCGTGGCGACAATCGAGATGACTACTATAAAAGAGCCAAGAAGCCGAATCAAAGGGGAGTCGACCGTGAAATTTTCAAGAGCAAGGGCGAAGCTCTGTCCGTGAGACACTCAGTCCATCGAGGTCTCGCTACATCTATATCCGCCTACTGGACGACAGTTGCTGATTCTACATCATCTGACAACTGGGGAAAACAAGGAAGTGAAAGAAAGATCATCGAACCGGAGCTCGTGACCCCACACCTTACAGCAGTGAGGCAATGGAAACCACGGTGTATTTCGGGAAAAGCCATCGGAGCAGCGCATAGACAGCTCGACGCCACACCATCGAGACTACAGCTGCCAGCCCACGCATCAAACTACATACATAGATATCAACGCGCACAAGGTACCCATCTCTTTCTGTTCGCGCGGCGTGCACTAATATTAGAGTCAATAACACACAGTCGAAAGGTAATCTCGAAATCCCGCTCTCCTACCCGGAAGGCTATGACCGTGAATACGGTAGCCAAAGGAGAGATTTTGTGAACAACTTAATTGATTGAATACACTGAACCATACCGATACTTAATTGTTTAATTATTTACTCATAAACCATCACTCCTTTCCAATAATAGTAAATATATAGTTGTGAGCGTCTGATTCAGACGTAACAGGGTGAAGGTGGAGGATAACAGGTTGATGGGCAGGTCCTGGGTAGAGGTGATAGGCAAAGGCGGAAAGTCATGCGTAGAGATGATAGGTTGAGATTTTGTGAAGCGTGGTGGTCATGACTGTAGTAATAAGTGGATGATATAGATGGGTGGAGTGTAGAGATCGCAATCCAGGTGCTAGGTAGATGGTCGACCTCATGGGTCGAGATAGTAGGTGATGTGAGTGAAGGCGCTAAGGGACGGTGGAGTTTATGGGTAGATGTAGGTGGATGGAAAGGTCATGGGTTGTGGTGATAGGTAAAGGTTGAAGTCTTGACTGGAGCTGATATGTAAAAGTTGTATGTGGAGGCTGGAGAAACAAATTGGAGGCGAAGGGTCAAGGGTGTAGATAATCGGTGGTAGATAGGAATTGAACGGTGACAGGTAGTTATTAGAGTTCACGGTTAGAGATCATCGTGGACAGGTGGTTGGTTAGGGTCGCTGGTCAAGGTGGTAGGTAAAGTTTGTGTCACGTTTAAAGCTGAATTATGGAGGTCATTATTGGAGTCATATGTGAAGGATCTAGGTGATAGATGTAGATGAGTAGTGGAAAGTTGTAATTGGAAAAGTGAAAGTTGTAATTGGAGGTAATTAGTGATGCGGTTATGATGATTGGTGTCGATAGACGGAAGCTGGAGAAGATAGGCAGAGGTGGCAGACGGGGGGGGGGAGGGTTGATCTGATGGGTGAGCAAAAAAAATTTTTTATAATAAATTTTTCAGTTATCAGTTTTCCTACCAATGAGTGTTACGGCAGTAGACCACATTTTTAGAATTATTATTATTCTAACAATCAATAAAGATAAGGAAGATATGCATAATATTTAAAAATTGGGATTTGAAAATCTAAAAGTTAAAAAATCAATTCTTTTCTGGCATTATTCCTGTAAATTAGTATCTGAAAATTACCAAAATACAAAACTAAAAACTGAAGCAATGAAGTTAGGCGAGCGGAGCGAGCAGAAGGGTACCTTCTCACTTATATACATATTGTGACGGAAAGCGTCGGCTCCCGCAGGCACTTGCATCTGGTTTCGTGCAATAAACACGTTCTAATGCTTTGGTCCCTGCAGGAGATCGAAAGAGCCAGAGCATAGCCATGCGTGCGTGTACCAC
>JACCIB010001790.1:0-20248 GCA_018906965.1 Philotrypesis tridentata | reverse complement strand
TAAAAAATTCCAATAGGCTCAAAAAAAATTAATTTCTTCGTCAAATATTTTATGAAACTAATTTTAAAATATTTAGCATGAACAATTCGCAAAAATACCTGATTCAGCAAAAAGAAGCTCTTAGACATTAATATTTGAGTTTACTAATAGTGTGATGTGTTCTGGCCAAACACATCACACCATGGCTTTTCTATCATGAAAGTTAAGCAACGTTAGGCAAGGTTCCTACTCGGATGGGTGACCGCTATGAAGTAAATATTTTTTAAATTTGAAAAATTCTATTTTTTCATTTTGGTCTGAATATTGACAACCAACTTAATACTAATCCACTGCCCAATGAATTTTCCACGATGTTTTCCGCGATTTTCATTGCAGTGGTTCAACTGAAAATAGTATGCACAATTTTATGTACACTATTGTGAATACATTTATGCACGTTTCTATACAGGCAAAGTCTGTGTGCAAAAACATGCACAAATTTGTGCACGTATCTGTGTACAAAAATATGCATAAATTTATGAATAAATATATATATTTTATATACTGTAGTATTTTAAAAATTTGTATATGTTTCTGTACAGGTCTTCGTATTAACCTATGTTCGTTTCTGTGCAGATATTTATGTACGACAAAATTTGAGTGCTAGCAAACTATGTTCCAAAAACCTACTCAGAAATATATAGATAATTATGTAGAGAATGTTTACAAATTCGTATACAATATTTATAACTAGTATTCTATACAAATCTATGTACGTTTTCGTGCAGATATTCCTATAAACTTATCTGCATACAACTCTGCACATATTCATATAATTCTCTACATAGTTCTCTACATAATTCACTACAAAACTTTCTGCACGTTTTTTCCATAAGGGTAAAAATAATAGTGAATTATCGTATAAGTCTGTGGAAAAAAATATTGTATATACTAAGAAATTGATTCAAAATAGAGAAGATAATATTGTACATTTTATAGACAGTAATGGGGAAGGTTTAGACATAATACAAATAATTTTATTGAAGAAAACAATATTGGTTGTTCTATAAAATTATATGAGGTAGAAATTATAAGTTTTAAGGCATATAAAATTTTTATTCTATGTATTAATGTAGCTCAATCAATTTCTATGATTAAAGAAAATATATTACAGAGTTTTAAGCAGCTTAAGGATATTTTGTTGATAGAAAAAATTGATCATTTCAGTATTTCAAAAGATCTGAAAATACATAATTTAAATTGGTCAGATATTGAGGAAATTTTAGTGCAAGTGTTTGAAAATTCGGGAATAAGAATAGTAATTTGTTTAAATTATATTGAATATGTAGATTTTAAGGATAGAGATAGGATTTTTCAGGAAAATCATGATAGTTTATTAGGGGACATGCAGGTGTTACTAGAACTTTTAATCGTATAAGGTCTAAATATTTTTGGGAAAACTTAAAACAAGATATAGAAAATAGAATTAAAAACTGTAGTGACTGTCAGAGAAATAAATTAAAAAGAGTAAAAACAAGACAGCCTATGGTAATTACAGATACTCCTTTTAAAACATTTGATAAAGTAGCTATGGATATAGTAGGACCTTTGAATGTAACTAAAAATAATAACAAATATATTTTGACTATACAGGATCAACTTTCTAAATATTTAATTGCAGTACCGTTACCAGATCAAACGGCTGAAACGGTAGCTGACGCATTTATAAAGAAGTTCATATGCATTTTTAGTTCACCAAAAGTAGTTTTAACTGATAGAGGTACAAATTTTACAAGTAAACTAATGAAAGCAGTAGCCAAACGGTTTAAATTTTCAAAAATTGAAACAACAGCTTTTTCACCACAGTCTAATGGCTCTTTAGAAAGAGCACATCACCCATTGTGTGAATATTTAAAGAATTTCTCTTCTAAAAATACTTCATGGGATGATTTATTAGAATTAGCTCAATTTCAGTATAATACAAGCATTCATAGTGCACATAAGTTTATGCCGTATGAATTAGTATTTGCTTACCCACCAAATTTACCTTCATCTGAACCTTTGAAAGCTTCAGAAAAATTGCCTACATATAATAACTATTTGTCAAATTTAATTTCAAATATGAAAAATATTGCTGATTTAGCACGTGAAAATTTAATAGTTTCAAAAGAAAAGTCTAAGACATATTATGATAGATTTATCAAACCAGTAAATTTTGAAATAGGAGATGAGGTATGGTTAATTAAAGAACCAAAACCTGGAAAATTAGAAAAAAATCATAATCTTGGACCATTTGAAATTATGGATGTATCTAAAAATGGAAATATTACTATAAATAAAGAAGGAAAGCAAATAGTAGTTCATGCAAATAAGTTGATATTGTCTAAAAAGAAAAATTAATATGTTTAATTTGTTTTCAGAATTCAAGATGGTGTTTATCTATGTTATCATTTTTCAAATATTCTTAAAAATTAATGAAGCTACTATAGGCTATGATTGCGGCTCATCGGCGCCTAACATAACAACATACTCTCTATTGGACTCTGGAAATTGTGATTTTCAAGATAATCAAGTAAATTCATCAAATGTTATTATGGAACTTATACAAATAGTAGACTTTCGGTCGATGCCAGTTATTCAGTGTAAAATTGAAATTCATAGAACTATATTTTCTTGCGGAATTTTCGGACATTTAATACCAATAGAAAATGCGGAACAACAGTATATTAAAGAATTAAGTCACGAACAATGCAATTTCATTCATGATACGGGAATTTATAAATATGATAATGTTCATACTATTTCGGATTTAAAAATGAATTCTACTACAACAAAAGGTATTGATTTTGCTGGAAGTGCGGCAGATAGATCATGTTCGGGTGCTGCTTATGCAGATAATTTTGGGTCATGGAATAATGTTTTTGTTCGTGGGTTAATTAAAATTACACTGATTCAAAGTAATGCAAAAGTAAATTTAAAAAATGATAAATTAACATTAAGTTCAGGCGTAGTTTGTAAGTTTTCTAATAAGAATTGTATGGATATGCAGGGAGGAAATACGTTTTGGCATGTTTTACCTGAAGGAAAATGTTTTGAAAATTCATATGAAGTTTTGTTTAAAGGTATAGCAATGAAATATGTTAGTAAAGATAGTAAAGAAATAGTTTATGCAGTAAATGCAAACGAAATTACATTTGCATTATCTACGAAAAATGTAGAAGTTCATTGTAATAGAGAATTAATTCGTACAGAGCATCCAAAATTATTCATTGCAGAAAAAGATAATAGCTTAAATAAATATTTTTTTGATTTGGATAAAGTAAATGGAGAAGTAGTTAATAGAGTCAATTTAGATTTGTTTACTTATGTCAATTCTAAGTTTGTATATGTAGAAAGACATTTAAGAAATCAAATTAATGATTTATATATTAATTTAATAACTGAAAAATGCGAGCTTGAGAAAAAAGTAATTCAAAATTCCCTGTCCTTGGCCACTATTGCTCCTGATGAGTTTGCTTATAACATTATGAAAAGACCAGGTTATATGGCGAAAGTTGCGGGAGAAGTGGTACATTTAATTAAATGTGTACCAAGATCCGTAGTAATTTTGCATACAGAAGAATGCTACAATCATTTACCAGTTTCCATGGGAAATGAAACTTGGTTTTTGACGCCGAAAACGCACATATTAATAAAGAAAAGTACAAAAGTGGATTGCAATACAATTGTACCAACATATTACGAAATAGATGGAAATTGGATAAAACTTACACCGAAGCCAACAGTGTCTATTCCACCAAATGTGATTAAACCTGATACTCATTTGGGATGGACATTTCAAGCGGTAAAAAATTTAGCGACAAATGGTATTTACTCACAAACAGATTTGGATAAATTACAGGAACAATTAATGTTTCCTATGGAAAGAACACAACTCTTAAATGTGATAGCAAAGGATATGGCTGGTGAGGTAACGGATGCAATTACATTTTCGGAAAATACCTTGATGAGTATTGCAAAAAATACTTGGAAAAAAATATTTGAAGAACTTACTACATGGGGATCATTTTCATCAGGAATCTTCATGATTGTAGTAATATTACACATTTGCAAGTTGATAATTGACACTATAATAAGAGGATATGCTTTACATGCAGTATATGGATGGTCTATTAGATTATGTGGAGCTGTTTTCAGTTCTTTAACCCAGCAGAAGCAGCACAACGAGACAAGAGAAGCAGAAAAAGGTAAGTCAATAATTATCTTCAAATACATATCGGAGCGGGAAACGTTTTCGACGTGCAGTATTTCGCTACACGGAGGATTTATCGACCGTCGAGAGTGCTCTCTCGAGGATTATCGATCCGTCGGGAATGCTCTCGAAAGATTTTTCGTCGTGGAGTTCTTTCTCGATACGAAGGATTATCGGAATATCGAGAAGTGCTCTCGGAGGATTATCGACCGTAGAGAAGTACTCTCGGAGTGATTTATCGACCGTCGGGAAACGCTCTCGAAGATTTTTCGTCGTGGAGTCTTTCTCGATACCGAGGATTTATCGAATATCGAGAAGTGCTCTCGGAGGATTTTTCGACGTGGAGTCTTTCTCGACACGGAGGATTTATCGACCAGTCGAGAAGTGCTCTCGGAGGGTTTATCGACCGTCGGGAAATGCTCTCGCAAGATTTTTTCGTCTTAGATTCCTTCTCGATACCGAAGGATTTATCGAATATCGAGAAGTGCTCTCGGAGGATTTTTCGGTAAGTCTGAGGACTTTCTCGACACGGGGAGATTTATCGACCGTCGAGAAAGTGCTCGAGGATTTTTCGGTGGAGACTTCTCGACACGGAGGATTATGCGTCGAGAAATGCTATCGAGGGTTCTACGGTCGAGGACTTAGGAGGATTTCTTCTTGCATTTTCAGCGAGACCAATTGCAAGACAAAAATGATTTTTTGCCGGAAAGTCCTATTGCATTTTTCTGGCTATTTTACCTAGGCGCAAGTTCTGTCGAAAAATTTCGGAGCGCACCACCTGAAGCGGTATTATGCTAAATTTGTTAGAGTAGAAAAACTTTTACAAAATCGCAATTTTACTGCAGTTAATTTCGGCAGGGCTTCCTCATTCGATGCGACGCGGTGTGTCGCCATCTGTTACCGACATTTGCAACTACCTAACCATAGGGGAAAACAAATTGAATGGCGGTCCGTTCGCGTTCCGGTTCCCCCAATCTTAACCATGTTCGTTTGCGATCTCGCAATTTTCAACATTTTATTAAAAATAATTAAATGATACGATTCCAATTGGAAATCATTGGATCGTCATCGCAATCGACTATTCTACACAGGATAAAAGCAATGACGCTCAAAGAATTTTTTTTCAAAAGTTAATTTTTTTAACTTTTTTATCCTGCATTTTTCGATGTTGCGGTGTGTCTCATTGGAAAGCCAGCCCCCGAAATAGGGTAAAACCATCGGGCTGGCCCAGAAATTCAGTCCCGTTTCCGAGAAAACATATGGGTACATTTTTTTTTGGTCAGGTAGTATACTTACATTCAAAACAATCCCATGTATGAATTACCAATTTTCAGCACTTTTTTCCTTTGCCGCAGGAAATCTCATTATCCGGATGATGAAATGAGACCAGGCAGGGTGAAAATTCTTCCAAATGTTTTTCTCCTCAGACTGAACGGAAGACTATTCTGAAAAATATAAATTTTAAATATTGTGACGTTGTAGATTTTCCGTGCTGAAAACCCCTAACGTAGCTCGCCCTGTTATCGGGCTGTCTAGATTGAACCGTATTTAATTATTATTTTCGTAATGAAAGATGGACGCCCGGTTCTTTCACACGCTTCGCCGGCTGCTCAGCGGTGGAGAGACAGTCAACCCGGGGCTGGGGATCACTAAAAGGGATAGGGAAATCTCGCAAATAAACACACACGATTTTAACAATAAACTGACCGGCATTTATTTAATTAAAAATAACTCGCGACGAGGGCGAACTTTACGTTCGTAACAGACCGGCTGAATAACGGGCGACCGGCTGTATTCGCGAATCCGCACTTGCAACAAATAATGGTATTTGTACCTGGCTGTTTCTGGATTCTGCTCTTCCTCTCGTGCTGGTGTACCTCGTGCCCTGAAAAGTCGCGCGGCGCAAACTTGCACGAATATGCTCTCGACACACGTTTTAAGCGGTGGAGAAATGCGGAGTTGTACGGAGGGAAAATGCTGGAGAAAACTCTGTTGTCACGCTGCTACTCGGTCCAATGGTTACTGCGTACTGACTCGCTACCTGTTGCTCGCGGCGTCGTTTCGGCCGCGGCGTCTCTTTCTGTCTCGCTTGCACACGTTACTTTCCTATCTCTATCCTTGTCGCGCGCAGTCACGCGAGGCCACGTGATAGCCTCATATAGCACATAAATTCGGTTCAGCGCCCTCTTAACAACTACTCGAAATTGCGCGCGAAATTCAAAAATATCAATTTCTCTCCTGTCCGGCTGTTCTCGCGTCTGGCTGTTATTCACGCATTTTCTTTACATTTCTCATACATCTCTTTTCGCTATAAATTTTTACATGATTTCTCTCGCCTGTGCGCGCGCTGTGGACGGAGCCGTAGCCCTCCACTTATTTCCAATAACGCTGAGGCTTGTCGCGTGCCTCCACTCCTGCATTCTCGTATCGCTATCTCTCTCATACTCGGTCTCTCTCTCGCATTCATTCTCATGGGCGCTCGCCAACATGGCGGCTCTCGCTCGCTCGCTCGCTCGCTCGCCTCGTGTTCTTCTCTTCGCTGCGCTGTGCTGCTGCGTAGCTTCCCCCTCTTCACCGCTCTGTCTGTGTGGCGCGCGTCGTCTCTCTCTCTCTCTCTCTGGCTCGTGCGGCGCCGCGCATGCCTTGCGCTGAGCGTGGCTTCCTCTCAGCTGTGCCGTGCGGCGCTCGCTTGTCTGCTGCTCCCGTCGTAGTCTCCCTCTTTGTCTCTCTCTCTCTCTCTCGCTCTCATCCCTGCCTGTCTCTCCTGTAAACACCACCGGGTGTAAGAGTTGTGCATTTATTATTAGCACGGCTCCGGTGGTGTCCAGGCGAGCTGGGGCTGACGGCAGGCCGTCACATTCCCCCTCCCAAACCTTACCTTCTGGTAAGTTTTTACCAGCGTAAGAAGGGCTCGCCGGGACACCATGTCTCCGGAATTAGTTAGTGTTCGTGGAAGAAGAGTAGATGTTAGTCAGGGAGATTGGAGGAGAACGGGAAAACAAAAGAAATTGGAGATCATCAGAGAGATGAGAAAAAAGAAAAAAAAAATTTTTTATTTGTACTCACGACTGTCTTCGTTACCACCTGTTTTGGTTCTGGCTGTTCTGGCTCTCTCTTCATCCTTTTTTATCGTGGTCCCTGTCCGTCTTCAGCACCTTACGGAGGAGGGCGTCCCTGATGTCCTGGGGGTAGTTCCGGGCCTCACGGATGAGTTCCAGGATCTCTCTGTCCGTGAGTTCCCGGGGCGGACTCGGCTCCGTCCTTCCTTCCGTCGGTGCTGGTGCTGGAGGGGTCTCCTTCGACCTCTTGGGGGAGGTCGGCCCGTCGCTCTCGGTGGTCGTGGCTGCGGTGGGCTGCTCGTCCCGCTGGGTGGGTAGGGCGGATGGACCAGCTTCTCCGAAGCTGACTCTCCTCTGGTCCTCCCGTCTGGCCCTCTGCGGTGGCGTGCTGTCCCTGCGGCTCTCCTCGGGGGCACGGGTCGTCTGGCTGCTGGTTATGGTGGAGGTGGCTCGCTGTCGCGATGCCGACCTCGACCTCTGGCTGTCATAGCTGCCCCTGCGTCTTTGCAGCTCGCGGTACCGCTCGCTGCAACGCGGGCAGTCGGCGATTTCGACTCCCCTTCTGCCGCAATTGTTGCAGTAAGGGAGCCGGGGCGCTTCCGGACAGTTGCCGTGTTGATGCCCGTATCTCCAACAATTGAAGCATGTGTACGGAGGGGCATCAATCTCGGCAACTGTCGGGATCGCCCGCAAATCGCCGAATCTCAAGCCTGCCTTCTTGACCGGCAGTTGTTTTACTCTCCGTCTGTCTCTGGCGAGGGAGGGGACATCTGCCGGCGGGCCTTCTGTTGTTGGGGGACCTGGGGGGGTGTCATCCCGCCTAGTGGGTCTCGGCGGCGGCTCGATCGTCGGAAAGACGTCGTCCACCGTCAGCTGCCGAGGCCCTCTTTGCCGGCGCGACCGACTGCGACTCCGGGAACGGGCTTGGGCGCGTTCGGGATGGGTCGGGTCGCTGGAGGTTCGGGGGATCATATCCTCCGGCTCCAGGCCAAGATCCCACGCGAGCAGGTGGTCCGCCGGTGTCGTATCCCCTTGGATCGGGACGAAATTCGGGGGTTGGAGGGGCCTCTTGAACGGTCCGACGGACACACGGGGTTTATCCCCGGTCACGTCTGGCCGTTCGCGAGTCTGGCTGTTCGCGGCGGCGGTGGGAAGCGGCCCCAGTCTGGACGATAGGGGTCGGGTTCGGGTTGACGCGTCCGCTCGTTGTGCCGGCCCCGCCGCCCCGAGAATAGGCTCTTCGGGTTGCGCGGGCTGGGGTCGACACGGTGCTTCGTCGTCAACTCTCCCCCAGCCAGCCATGTGCAGACCGTGCGGGCAGCGCTTCCCCGCCGTTTCTGGCTGTTCGTCCGGCTGTACGGAGCTGGGAGCGGAGTCGAGCCACTCCGAGGCCGGCCTTCTCAGCGGAAGCGATCTCGGCCGTGAGATGGCCCCTGTGGCCGGGGTGAGGAGCATTGGCCCTCCCTTGGTCCACAAATACGGCTGTCTCGGCGGAGATCTCGCGAGGGGGCGGGCTTCCTGGGGTGGCACTCCGGAAGGAGCCTCGCTGGTGCTGGGGGTTGGAGGCCTGCTCTCCTGGAGCAGTTCTTTTTCCTCGGCCTCGGTGATGCAGAAGTCCATCGGGCTGTCTGGCTCCTGGGGTCGAGGAAGTGACTCTGGTTGAGGGGGAATGGCCTCCACCTCCATCTCGCTCCTGCAGGTCGCTTCCTCGGTCGCTGCCGCTTGTTCGAGGCGGCGGGTGGCCGCACTGGCTGTCAGCTCCCGCCTCATCTCTATCTCGAACTGCGAGGGTGCGATGAAGTCGCTGATATTCTCCGGTTCTTCGTCGCCCCAGCTCCTTCGGTCCGGCTGTCCTTGGTAGCTCATGTCTGAAATGAAACTGACATTAGAATGTTTCTTTATGACGGATGGGGATGGTTTTCCCATTCCCGGAGTACTTACGGAGGGTTCAGGAGATCTCGAGTGGCACATGCATGCACTTACTTGGGACATCGCGTTAGGTTGAGGATCAGGAGAGTTAGTTGTTGGTTGTCTGGGGGCAATGTACCTTCTCAGGTCACTTATGTGCACCTTGGCAACTTTCCGACTCTTACCTTCGGTTGGCTCTAGTATATAGACGACTGGCGATTTCTTTTGCGTAATGGTAAAGGGGCCGTCGTATTTGGGGGCGAGTTTGGCTGAGAATTTCTCATTGCCTTTTGACAGGGGATGGGATTTTCTCAGTACTATGTCTCCTACCTGAAATTCTACGGCTTTTCTCCCTTTATTGTACCGTTTACCCTGTTTGTTTCGTTCGTCGTCGATATATCTGGCAACCAAGTCACGTAAAGCGTCTAGTCTTTTCATCCTGTCCTCCCACACGGCCGGGTCCAATCTTATCTTTTTCGCGCCCCCCTCCCATTCTGCCCTTAGGCTTTTCACCGGGGTCGGGTGTCGGCCGTAGTTTAAGAATGCGGGTGAGGTTTTCAAGGTGGATTGTCTGGCTGTGTTGATTGCGTGTCTTAGTTCGTGTAGGTGTTTGTCCCAATGGCTATGGTTCGTAGCGTAGGACGAGATCATTGTCTTGAGAGTGCGGTTGCTTCTTTCCACAGGGTTTGCTTGCGGATGATAAGGTGGAGTGGTGACGTGCTTCACCCCGTACCGCTCCAACGTCTCCGCTAAGTGTTTGTTAATGAATTCAGTTCCGTTATCCGTTAGCAGGTACTCCGGCGTTTCCCATCTGAATAGGATTAGCTCCTCAAATGCTCTGGCTATGGTTTTTCCAGTGGCTTGGCGTAACGGGTAGACTTCTATCCAGCGCGAGAAAAGATCTTGGAAAACTACCAAATACTTGTTCTGGCTGGAGCTTTTGGGGAATTCCATGACGTCAGCCGCTACCACTGCCCACGGTCTCTCTACCAGCCGCTTGCCAATTAATCCTTGAGGAGCCTGCTGTGAGACTTTGTAAGCCTGGCATGTCTGGCAGCTTTTAATGAAATTGCATACGTCTTGGAATAACCCTGGCCAGAAATATTCTCTGGCGATTCTGTCATAAGTTTTCTCAATTCCTAGATGTCCGGCGGATATTTCTGCGTGTGCAGTGGTTAACACTCGCTCCCTTAGTTCTTTTGGCACGACTAACTTCCAGCTTCCGTCTGGGTGCGTGAGCGGATCGAGCATTGGATCTTCTTTGTGTCGGTACAGTTTGCCGTCCTCGACACGCCACTCCGGGTAATGTGTGGGATTTTGTTCAACTTCGTTCTTCCGCCTTAAGTACCATTCGTCTTCTATAGTCGTCGTGGCGGCTACTTCTGGCTCGATCATTCTGGATAAGGCGTCAGGAACGACATGGTTTGTACCGCTTCGATGGACTATATCGAAGTCCCATTGTTGGATTTCGATTGACCATCTAGCAAGTCGTCCTTTCGGCTCTTTAAGAGATCTGAGCCATCGTAGTGCACTGTGGTCGGTTATCACAGGTGAAGTGGTAGCCTTCCACGTAAGGCCGCAGTTTTTGGATTGACCAGATGAGTGCGAGGCATTCTTTCTCCGTGGTTGTATAGTTTGTCTCGGGAGCTGTCAAAACTCGACTGACGTAAACTATAGGATGCTCTCCGTCGTCGAACTCCTGAGTGAGAACGGCGCCGATCGCGTAGTCGCTGGCATCGCACTGGATCGTAAAAGGTCTCGTAAAATCTGGTCTGGCTAAAACTGGCGCATTTGTCAAGGATATCTTCAACTTCTCGAAGGCTTCTTGCTGCTCTTCTCCCCAATTCCAGTTCTTCTGGTCTCGAAGGAGACGAGTTAGAGGCACTTTTATTTCCGACTCATTTTCCAGGAATCTTGAGTACCATCCGAACATTCCTAAGACTCTACGCAACTCTGTCAGGTCTCTTGGGGCTGGACACCTCAAGATTGGTTCTACTTTGGCGGGGTCTGTTCTTAATCCGTCTCGGTCTAGGATAAATCCTAGGTATCTTATTTCTTTCACACAAAACTCGCATTTCTTTGGGTTGATACTTAGTCCGGCTGAGGTTAGCTTCGTAAGCACATGTCTGACTCGGTGTTTATGTTCCTCAAGCGTGTCGGTTGCGATGACTATGTCGTCAAGGTATCCAAAGACGTTCGGGGAGTCCTCAGGGCCGAATAAAACATCAACCAGCCTCTGCAGAGTACTAGGCGCGTTGCATAATCCGAAAGGCATCCTCTTAAACTGCCACAGCCCGTACCCGGGCACGGCGAAAGCAGTGTACTTCTTACTACTTTCCTCCATTTTCACTTGGAAGTATGCCTGCTTCAAATCTATTTTACTTAGATATCTGGCGGCTCGCAATCGATCTAAGATCATGTCCATCTGTGGTAAGGGATAGCTGTCCTTCTTGGTTACCTTATTTAGTTCTATATAGTTCACACAAAACCTTTCTGTCCCGTCTGGTTTTGGTACTAACAGCGGTTGACTGCAATAATCACTGGCCGATCTTTCTATTATCCCTAAGCGTCTCAATTCGATTGCTGCCCTTTGAATCTCTTCAACTTTCCGAGGCGATCTCCTCCTCGCTTTACATCGTATGGGTGTGGGATCGGTGACTAGAATGTGGTGTTCTGTTAGGTCGGTGTAACCTAACTCTTCGCCGGAATTTTCTGGCAAGATCTCGTCGACCAGCCGTTCTATCTCCTGCCTTTCCTCGTCGCTGAGTTCGGATATACCGGCACTCTCGGCGATAATGACTGACGGGGATCTGGCTGTTGGTCTGTCGAATTCTCTCCATTTTCCTTCATTAGCTCGCCACCAACCTCTATGGCTTAAGTCTATCTTGAATGTGTCGCAGAAGTCTTTACCCAATATCATTTCATGTCTGACATCTTTTACCGCTCTGGCACTCAGAGTTTCGCTTATTCCATCTAGCTCTAGGTGAATAGGCAAAAATCCTAGGACTGGATTCAGTCCGCCAGTGACTGTCTGGATTGTCGTCGTGCAGGGTTGTAGTCTCTTGTTGTACTTCTCGGCTATTCTCGAGCCTACTAAGGAGATTGTAGCCCCTGGGTCGAATAGTGCTCTGTATTCTTGTCCTCCTAAATTGACTCTTATGTACTCTCTGTTGTCTGTTGTGGCTCCGGCAATAGGCATTTCGGACTCTTGTGATTCTTTGTCGACTCCAGCTTCCACTATCGGTGCAGAAGTTCTGACGTCTGGCAGAGTATCATTGATGAGAGCCTCCACCGCAGCCTCAATCTTCCTCAATTTAGCATAGTCTGTCTCTTCTTCAATCAGATCTTTAATCTTTGTCCTAATTACCCTTTCTTGGTTGTCTTCCAGCAACTCTTTCGCTTCGATTAAGTGCACTTCATCTTCGCTAGAGCTGCTGTCTTCATCTTCGTACGTACGGGTTTCCACGTTCGCAGCTTCCTCGATTTCCTTATCATCTTGTCTGGCTGTAACTCTGGTCTCGCCGAAGTCCAAGGCTTGTACTAGCTTTCTGGCCGTTTCCTTATTGTTATTGTCTACCTTGCTTAAGGTTGACGTTACAGTCGGTTCCGGTCTGAGAACTAATTGCGCCTCGGCCCGCATAAGCTTTTCGGCTTTCCTGAATTCTGCCATTTCTCTTATCTTCTTCAGGCTCTCTTTCGAGAATTCTTCGATGTCATCTAATCCATGACCACGGATCGTTTCCTTCTCTACTCGAAAGCCTCGCTTCTTGTAAAGTTGGATTTCTCGTTCTAGCTTCGTGTCTTCATCGCTACTCTCCATTGGCGCAGCCGGCGTCCCGTCTGGCGTAGATTCCGCGTCTCTGACCGTATTAGCTTGAGCGTGATTTCCTTCTTTCTCTGCTTTCGTCTCTTCTTTCTTCGTGATAGAGTCTGGCCGTTGTGTGACACTGGCATCTCCTCTTTTCGCGTTCATCTCGTTTTTCTTTTGTCTACTCCTTTGAAGTGCCTTTCTCTGACTGTGATCAGCCTGGCCGTTGGTTACGATTCTGGCTGCTACTGTCTGAGTCTGCACTTTCTCTAGTGGCTGTACGCCACTCTCTCCCCCTCCCAAAATTGACATACCCGCGAAGGAATTCGGGGTATGGGAGTCAATTTTGTTGGTTATGACTGGGGCCACGGTGTGAAGACGGAGGTCGGCTGCCCCGTTGCCGCCTCCGTTTGTCCGTTTCCCAGAAGCTTCCTGACGTGGACGCAGTTAGGACAATCCTTTAGCGTTGCCCCTTTTGCCCGCAGACCTGGCACGATTGCTCTGACAGTGGCTTTTGGTTGCAATTGTTGCAACAATTCCCTGGCCTTGGCACAGTTTTTGCAGTACTTAAATGGTGCTCCAATCTGTCCGCATACTTGACATCTGCTTGTTGGTTTCAAAGGATATTTGCATGCGTTCTTTCTATGTCCGTATTGTTTACAGTTGTAGCACTGTGTTTTTGGACATTCTGCCGCTCTGTGGCCAACTGTTTCACAAACATGGCAAGGCCCGTAATACTGGGTTTGTTGTTGTGGTTGAACTGTTTGCTGGCTCAATGCTGGCGTGAAAGGTTGTTGTACCATTTGTTGCTGTATAGGTTGCTGAGCCTGTGGCGTAGGAATCTGTTGATTAGTTGCACATGCTTCTTGTGTCTTAACTGGCGTTTCCGTCTTTGGTTCTTCTGTCGTTGCTGTTTTTTTCTTCTTTTTGTTTTTCTTTTTCTTAGTCTTGGTTGGTTCTTCTGTGGTTTCCGCGACTTCCTCTGTCGCGGCGACTTTCGGTTTTGGAGTTGTTGCCCATGCTGCTGCTGGGAATTTCGACTTTTCCGCTGGCGGTGGTGGAGCGTATCTGGCGTCATGCTCAAGTTCGTCTTCGAGTTCTTTGCAGTACTTTTTGACGTCGTGGAAAGTTCTAATCTTCTTATCTTTAAGAGCTTTTCTATAGACTGGCCGCAATCTGTCGATGAGTAGTGTGATCTGTTTCTTGACTGGCATCGGTTTTTGTAGATGATCTGCTATATGTCTGAAGTTCATAATGTAGGTCGATATCTTTTCTCCGTTGCCTTGTGTTCGTCGAAGCAGTTCGTCCATTACGTCATTGGTGTTTGCGGAGGTATAGAATTGTTCTTTAAATGCTGTTAAGAAGTCTTTCCATGATCGAATGTCTCTTTTTTCGGTTTGATACCACATATCCGCTCGTCCAGTCAATGTGTAAGGCACCAGTTTCAGCATGGCTTTGCCGCGAATATTTAGGGTGTCTTTGATGCCTTCTAATTTTCTACCGTAGTCTTCTGGGTTTTCTTTTGACGAGCCTGAATATTCGATTTTTAGGTTCTTAATGAATTGCAAATGACTGAGATGATCCTTTGCATTTGTGTGATTTTGACTTCTTCTGTTATTTCTTTGTCTGATAGGTTGTGGTTCGTCGCTATCCGATGAGCTACTGTCTGACGAGCTTTCTGATGATTCTTCTGACGAGCTGCTGATTACTGGCTGATGTCGTGACTTTTTGCTTTTATGTGACGTTATTGAACTATTTAGTTTTGGCCGGGTAATTAGCTTGTTTTTCTTGTTACTTCTAATGCTTGTCGTACTGTTCGCGTCTGTTTCTGTTGTGGTTATCTGTAACTCTTGGATTGTTTTTTCTAGTTTTTGTCTTTGTTTATCAGTTATATCTTCGTTATCCGAATTGTCACTCGAGCTTGTGGTCACGTTTAGCTTCTCGCCTGTGGGTATAACTTTTTTCTTCGTTCCTGTTGTATTCTTAAATTCTGTTAGTCCTGGCAGATTTCTTGCAAACGAGCTGTCTACCGGAATGTGCCTCTTTCCTGGCGAGGAATGTAAGAGTGTTGATGTGTGTTGTCTTACAAACCATTCGTTACTTTGTAGTGTCTTTTCTGCCGAGTCTGTGAGGACTTTCTTTACATGTTCTGAATATTCTATACTCGTGGATGTGCCTGGTTTGTCATACTGCTCCAATGGGATGACTGGCTGTTCTTGAGTGTGTAACTGTGTTACCTCTTTATTGTTTGGTTCATATGAATCTGATCTGTCTTCATTTTTATTGCCCATAAGTCGTGGAATTATTTGTGGGCCATCCCAAGTATACCACGGTGCATCAAGATTTGTTTCTGTTAATATTCTTGCACGTAGCAATCTGTCCTGCAACACACCTCTTGTTCCGTTTGTGTCTGCCTGTAGTGCTTCTAAATCGTTTTGTAATTCTCTTCTATCCATCTTGATTATCTCTCTTGTAATTGCTCTAACCTCCCTATGTTTGCGCAGGGCCGTCATAGTTTCCTGATGGCTGACGTGAGACATTTTGGGGTTTTTTTGGTTGATAAAATCTGACGTGCTGATCTACGATTTACTGGTTTTTCAAAAAAAAATTTTCTGATTGTGCTGTTGCACTATTACGAAAAATATTCTCTGATCTTCCTGTAATTATAATATCTGACGTCTGACTGTATTGCCTGAAA
Organism: Philotrypesis tridentata; assembly: GCA_018906965.1. NCBI lineage: Eukaryota > Metazoa > Arthropoda > Insecta > Hymenoptera > Pteromalidae > Philotrypesis > Philotrypesis tridentata. Next base: position 4,544 of record JACCIB010001790.1, on the reverse strand, counting down.
AATCTCCTATCTGTCTTGTGTAGCAAAATTTATAAAATAAATTTCGGCGTACTGCCGTTAGCCGTTTTGTAAAATATGAGGGTACTGCTATATATAAGGGTGTTAAATATACAATGTAGATAATTGTAATTATAACAATATATTTAATAACTATAATTAATTATATTGGTTGCGGTATTTTTGGACGTTGTTGCCAGCATACGTAAATTAAATCTGCTTAGGGGGGGGGGGGTGGTGCACGTGTGAATTGTGAAGAAAAATTATTTTGATTTTCTCCGGAAATGGTCATATAGCTTACGCGTGCATTCGCGGAATTTATTTAATTGTTTTGACGGTCGAAATCGGCTTTGCGATTAGCCTGGCAATTGTCTGTTGTCTGGCTGAATCGAAAACGAATTTATTTTGTCGTAACAAGAAAAAAAAATTTTTCGGAAATGCCCGTATATCGCGTTGACCGTACTGCGATTAGTAGTAATGAGAGGAGAAAAGAAAAAAAAATTTCTAGAATTATCACTGTACCGCCTCGTTCACAAACTTAATTTCTATTCTTCTCCGGCAGTTTTTCAAAATGGCCGCCTTACTCGACCGCGTGGCAGAAAATGGCTAAATCGCGCGTCTATTGTAATTCACTTTTCCCTATTCGTTTTCTTGGCCGCACGTTGGGCGTCAATGTGACGTTGTAGATTTTCCGGTGCTGAAAAACCCTAACGTAGCTCGCCCTGTTATCGGGCTGTCTAGATTGAACCGTATTTAATTATTATTTTCTTAATGAAAGATGGACGCCCGGTTCTTTCACACGCTTCGCCGGCTGCTCAGCGGTGGAGAGACAGTCAACCCGGGGCTGGGGATCACTAAAAGGGATAGGGAATACTCGCAAATAAAAACACACGATTTAACAATTAACTGACCGGCATTTATTTAATTAATAATAACTCGCGACGAGGGTGAACGTTACGTTCGCAACAGACCGGCTGAATAACGGGCGACCGGCTGTATCCGCGAATCCGCACTTACAACAAATAATGGTAGTTGTACCTGGCTGTTTCTGGATTCTGCTCTTCCTCTCGTGCTGATGTACCTCGTGCCCTGAAAAGTCGCGCGGCGCAAACTTGCACGAATATGCTCTCGACACACGTTTTAAGGCGGTGGAGAGATGCGGAGTTGTACGGAGGGAAAATTGCTGGAGAAAACTCTGTTGTCACGCTGCTACTCGGTCCAATGGTTACTGCGTACTGACTCTCTACCTGTTGCTCGCGGCGTCGTTTCGGCCGCGGCGTCTCTTTCTGTCTCGCTTGCACACGTTACTTCCCTATCTCTATCCTTGTCGCGCGCAGTCACGCGAGGCCACGTGATAGCCTCATATAGCACATAAATTCGGTTCAGCGCCCTCTTAACAACTACTCGAAATCGCGCGCGAAATTCAAAAATATCAATTTCTCTCCTGTCCGGCTGTTCTCGCGTCTGGCTGTTATTTACGCATTTTCTTTACATTTCTCATACACCTTTTTCGCTATAACTTTTTTACATGATTTCTCTCGCCTGTGCGCGCGCTGTGGACGGAGCCGTAGCCCTCCACTTGTTTCCAATAACGCCGAGGCTTGTCGCGTGCCTCCACTCCTGCATTCTCGCATCGCTATCTCTCTCATACTCGGTCTCTCTCTCGCATTCATTCTCGTGGGCGCTCGCCAACATGGCGGCTCTCGCTCGCTCGCTCGCTCGCTCGCACGCCTCGTGTTCTTCTCTTCGCTGCGCTGTGCTGCTGCGTAGCTTCCCCCTCTTCACCGCTCTGTCTGTGTGGCGCGCGTCGTCTCTCTCTCTCTCTCTCTGGCTCGTGCGGCGCCGCGCATGCCTTGCGCTGAGCGTGGCTTCCTCTCAGCTGTGCCGTGCGGCGCTCGCTTGTCTGCTGCTCCCGTCGTAGTCTCCCTCTTTGTCTCTCTCTCTCTCTCGCTCTCATCCCTGCCTGTCTCTCCTGTAAACACCACCGGGTGTAAGAATTGTGCTTTTATTATTAGCACGGCTCCGGTGGTGTCCAGGCGAGCTGGGGCTGACGGCAGGCCGTCACAATATATATATACACACACACACACACACAAACAGCAAATGAAAATTCACGTTCATAAAAATAACACTGTTTATGAAAACATCGTTTGTCGTCTGTGGAAAATTAAGGTACACTTAGGTATATCTATATAGCCCAGAATTACGTAGATGCTACGTCACCGGATATCCGTCGAATAATTGTTCTTCTTTGAGGAGAATTGAGGAGCCTGAACTTTCACTTTACAATATCTTTCGATAAAAGCAATTTCACAAAACGTGATTTTATTACTTTCGTAGCAAGCTTTCATATAAGTGCCAATATATAAGAAACTAAGCTGTAAATGCGAACAAAACCGTACAACAAGGTTCCAACAGGGCAAATTTAAAGTATAATAGGGTCTGGCTAGCTCCCGACGACGGCGTACGTACTGACACACCATACTTGCCATGGTGGCGCTACCGCGCCCCTTCATCTGCATCGACGCAACATGTAAAGTATACTCGTATCTATATGGATGAATGACGATCTATATATTACGGAAGTACGTTGGACTGACGTAACCGGATTATATGATTTATATGGGACAAACAAATCTGTCAATGCGAAGAAAACCGTACATTGAGTTTCCCACAATGCCTATGTATACTAGGGTTAGCTATCACTAACTGATGTGCCTTATACTTGCCATCGTGGCGCTACCGCGCCCCTTGCTTCAATTTGCCGAGTCGGTCAACGCCACTTTCAGATAATGTTCAATATTGTATAGGTGTTGGTAACATGTTAAATAATCAAATATCATTAAAAAAAATTTCTTACTCATATCGGCAATGTAAGTAGGAATTGTCTACTATTGGTAATACTCTCATCTTTATCTGCACTTTGGTAACTTAAGTTCTTATTTTCGTAACCCATTTTCAAGTAATATATGAACATATTTTGATTGAGTTTTACCTTTATATCCTCTATTGAGTAACTGCTATCATCTTGCAAGGTTGTATCTGATCTAGGACTTTCTGGAATTGCAGCTAACTCGGATTCTGTATCTTCGGCATTCAAGGATAAACTATAATAATGAATTATAATCGATAAAATACATACGAAATTAATGAAAATTCATAAATTTATATATCTTCCTATATTATATAGTTGTTTTGAGCCGAGGCGGAATTTGCTCTTACGCCCCCTCAAACCCCCTCATCCCTCCTCACCCCCGTCATTATTTGGTGAAAGGATTGTGATTAGAGGCGACAAGTGAAATATGTATGCGATATAAAAGGTTGAAAACGATATTTGGAACGTAAAGCCGATATATGGAGGCTGGAGGATATGACTGGAGGTCAAGACTGCAGGAGATAGGTGAATCATGACATAAAGTAATAGGTATATGTCGGAGGTCACGGTTGGAGATGATAGGTGGAACCTCAAAGTCATATGTGACGGTGATAGGTAGAGGGTTACGTATAGTTTATAAAACCTGGCAAGTATAAGGTTGTTTCTTTAGGTAAAAATTCAAAATAAATTTCAAACTCTTAATAACATAAAGTTAATTTTCGAACTCTCGATAATCCATATGTGGTCAAAACTGAAAGTGCTTACAGTAACAGAGAAGGATTAATTTATTTTAAAACAAAGAATTATGTTCCTTTATTTTAAAGTTAATTTAATTAAAGATAATTAGAGTACACGTATCTGATATAGTGAGATCCATTAACAGTATATTCATATCCTTATCCAGCTTTTTTGTAAATGATTTTTGCACTTGAAACTTTTTGCAGGTTCTAGATTAAACACTATTGCACACGCGTAGTACGAGTTTTATTGGCTTTTAGCGCGTTTTAAATAATATAATTTATCTTAAACTTGAAGTCCCCACGCGAAGGTTATTCGCTAGCAGAAATCATCAGTAGACCGATATTTCAAGTTAGACATAATTATAGCACCAAAGTGGGTTGGCACCAGTTGTCTGGAAAGTAACCCTCATAACCCGCGCGAAAATTTGAATGTGCAATTTCAGATGAAATAAAGTGCTTAAAAATAAAAGTGAATTTAATTATAATTATAAATATTCGGTAATGTCTTGCCCGTACAGTATACTAAATAATTTTATTTTAGCTCTGTAGGTGATAGGATACTACTGAAAATGGCTGTAATAGCAGTAATAATACCAGTCTGAATAGTTTACGGTTGAATGAAAGTATTATATATGTAATTTATTATTAGATACCTTTTAAAAGTAGTGAAATCTTCCCCCCCCCCCTCCACAAAAAACCTTTTCAAGGTAAATGCCTGGCAAGTATAAGGTTGTTTCTTTAGGTAAAAATTCAAAATAAATTTCAAACTCTTAATAACATAAAGTTAATTTTCGAACTCTCGATAATCCATATGTGGTCAAAACTGAAAGTGTTTTTTCTATATATTTATTTCATTATGTAAATTTAAATTTCATTTTCAACTCTCGATAACCTTTATATAGCCGAAATCCTAAGTATCTTATTCTGACGGT